>OX465579.1:142170912-142366107 GCA_950022655.1 Alentia gelatinosa
TCATCTCTAGGGGCGATGCTCATCTCCAGTTTCTTGTATACGCTCTGAAGCATTAGCCAGTGGCTCAATATCGAAACGTGTTAGTCAATCATTACTTTCTTTTCTTCTGGGAGAGTACTCTCTAAAGACTTCTCTGAGTGCAAACGGACAAAAAGATCGAGACAGGTGTACAGTCAGAGCCCACTGTGCGACACGTTTAACGCCAAGCCACACGTAACGTGCTCACTTCACTATGGCACGTGCCTACGTCATCATGAACGTGCGCACGTCATCATGGTCCGTCTGTATGCCAGCATGGCCCTGCTGTCGCGGCTCGAAGCAAGAGACGCGTGCATGGTACAATGGAAAGCGACAGGAGAGGTGGCTTTTGTTATTGATTACATTCCTTCTGGGAAATGAAAGTCAGAAATGATACTGACAAGAACTGTCTGTCTGCTCTGCCGGCTGAGAATGCTCTGAAGATGATAGAAACCACTGTGACTTCTTTACAAAGGGAACCATAGCAATGTTACTGTTTATTTGTGTTCCTTTGAACATTCCATTTCTAGCATCATTAGTGCTCTATCAAATCGTGGTATTCGAAATGTTCCTATTTTTCACATGCCTAACTACCACTTCAAGTAGTAACATAATAGAATACTAGTGAAAGATAGCCTATCTACTTTAGATACCGTCAATTTTGTTAGAGAAATACAACAGAATGTTGAAATCAAATTGACATTGTATACTGAAAAATTTATAATAGAACCACCTCTAATATATTTCATAGCGCGATGACTCATATCCGATAAATTGCTGAGGGTGATTTACCCCACTCACAATGGAAACCCATTTAATTGTTTGTCGTAGCAGCTTTCATCAGTTATATCATAAAATACAATTCAATATTTTTCTAATATGTTTGCCCCTAAGGGTAGAAATCATCAATCGTTACGTTATGAATATATATGATTATTCATAATAATAGATTAACTCCAATTTCGTAGTATGTCTAAGAATGTCAGTGTTTCAGTTTCCATAAATAATGTGTACAGAATCCAGCATTGAAGTTACGTATATTAACGTCTTCATCTGCTTCTCCCGTAACTGATCCTCTCGACGTAATCTTACCCTATCAAAGTGCACCCTAATGATGTTTATCCTCATAAATCACAACTCGTTACTGCGTCTGGTGATGTGGCCGCGGTTTCCGCCTAACTACCACTTCCTGCTGGCGGAAGGGCAGGGAACTATCGTTAAAGGGTGGCGGTGCAGGGTCAGCGTGGGGCGCCAACGGACATCCCCGGGGCAGGTGGATTATTACAGGGGGCTGAGTGGGGTCCGCAGCATCAGAGGCTGTTTAACGAGGTAGACCAGCTTATCAAGCTTACCAATGCCCCGCCAATGCCTTAGCACACACCCGAGTGGGCTCTATGTCCATGCTGCAACGTCAGCACACCTGATGTCATCTGACGTGGTGCTAGGTGGGGACTGGTGTATATAGACTACCTTTGTCGGGCACAATTTGTTAAGTTACTATGTACCTGAAACAAAGTCTTCGAACATGTACCCGCTGTAAGCGTTCAGTTGGACAGGGCTTCTTCCATATAGGGAAGGCTATTGGTCAACTGCTTGTCTGGCTTCTGTAGAAGTAGGGCCAATGTATGTCTGCGGAATATTAACCAAAAAACGGACTAGTAGGAATGTGAGATTAGAAGTGGTGAGAAAACTTTATTAGTTACTGACAGTGGACATAAGAGAACAACTGGTCTCAACGAAGATCGTGCCCAATTATGGGAAAATGTCCTTAGCCTTTCGCAGTTCAAACCATACTCTACTTGAACGGATAAAACTTCTCACAATTACATAAATCCTATTTACTTTTTCAAGCTTGGACTGAACGAAAGAGCTCTTTATGGTCAGATCTTAGCCATGCACGAGATTCGCTAAGCTAGTTTCGGTCTTGTGAAGTATGGCCAGAGTAAAGTCTGGCCAAGAGACACATCTGACAAGATGAAAATAACGCTTTCATCCCCGTGAACCCCGCCAGCCGATTCAAAATCGGAGACTGGCCAAAATCACGCATGGTAGTGATAACTTATTTGTTATTTAATGTCTTCCAAGTGTGACGGGAACATCCAGATAACACACCTGTTCTTCTATTCTTTACGATATGTGACTAATTCACATTTACCTTATAATCAACATTATCTATATCAATATATACCTGTGGTCAATTGTCTATGAAATACTACCCGCTCTTGCCATACGCTATAAATAATGTTCGGGTCCACTGTAAGTTACATTAGTCTAACTAACGAAATGTTACTCTGCCATCGCGAGAGCTGTGTGGCCGTGTTAACAATGAAAAAAATAGTGAACACCGCCAGCCGATTCAAAATCAAAATGACCCAGTACGCACACCCAGATGCGTATGAGTAATATGAGTTAAATTTAACTTGAAATACATCGATGTACATACAATGTAAATACATACAAGCCAAGGCAATTTTTAAACAGGATAGATAAACAACACACTCGCCAATGTTTAGATATGTGCGACGTCCAACCGGAAGTGGCAACGGGCGCATAAGTGATGATGTCAGAGAGTTCTTGTTTGTTTGGGTAGTTTAACGTCTAATTTGCTCAATTAGACTTACTTTGGTTTACTTAACCCTTTCGCGCCTAGAGCCTTCAGCAAAGCAATGCTCGCAAGGCCGGGTGGTAGTATCAGTATATCCCCAGGGGCCGAGTCTTACAGGCCGATTGTATTAGTTTACTTGTTTGATCACGTGGTTATGACATGTGATCATTAATATTTGTATATGATTATAATAAAATCTTATATCTTATTTCTACAATCTTTGAAAGTTTTATCTTCATTGATCTGTAGCGGTCGCCGAATGAATCTCCCCTAACCTTGGATGACCATATATCTTTCCGGCTATTAGATGTGCTACACTGTGAGGGTGTGAACCCACAGGTCGGCTCAGTTTTCGGATGAAAACCGGTTGATCTGTTCACCCCTAATCACACAAGACCAAACACAGTGCTCAACTCAAATTAAACAGAAGCATCACCCTGCCACTCTCGGTGATGCCTCCGGGCATCAACCAGTGCGAATGGGTTAACTAACATGTATGTGGGAATATCAGGGCTGATCCAGGTAACTTACCCTTCTCGATTATATCTTATACTCCCTGAGGAAGTCAAGAATTCTTGTTAGTGGTATAGAATACACTGCACATTGTGTTATTTGTTTGTTTGGTTTGATTTAACGTCCAGTCAACCATTATAGGTTCTTTCCAGACTTTCTCAAGGTTCTTTTACACCACAAGGGTGATGATCAAATTTATCTGATGAAGTCAGGTAGAAATATAACATTTACCGAGGTGAGAATTCTTTTACTTCCCACACCAAATAGATATGGTATGAGAAGGATTGGCCTTTGATATAGCAGTAACTTTACCACTGCTGGGGGTGAAGGAGAAAAGTGGCTGCAGTGGGACTCAAATCAACAAAGTCCAGTGCTATTTGCCACTGAGCTAACTCCCCATCCCGGTCGCTTTCGTTATGCTTGTGTGCAAGCATATCCGGTCTGCACCCACTGCACATTGCTGTTGCATTCTTTAGGAATTTCTCCCTGTTCTTCTTTGTGGCCTGACAGTGCTTCATGACATCTTTAACATTCATGGGAGTGTTGCATGTCTGGCACATAGGCACTAATCCATGGCTTAGGAGGTGCCTATGTGTCAATTTGGTGTGATCAGCCCATAGGCAGGTCAGTTTCACCTGTTCAGTCCTTTGTCAGGTTTCCTTCACTAAAGCTCTGGCTAGTAGATACTACGATTGCTTGTAGTTTGTTATTTATGGAGCAGTTCCAGAGTTTCTGCCAAGTCTTTTCAATATGCTCCTTAGCCATTGGTTTCAGGTCTTTATGTGGAACGGTGTGGGTCCCAACTTTTCTGTCTAATGGTTTTTATTACTATATAATCTGCAGTTTCATTTCTTTTGCTTCTGATATAACTTGGTAGCCAACACATGGCTACCTCCTTGTCATGTTCTTTCTTGAGTTTTAGTGTAAGATGCAGAACTCTCAAGGATAGGTACATGACACATATCTATGTGGCATGGTTAAAACCAAATATCTCTCAAGTCTCACTAACCAAAGATAACTGATTACACTGAACATGTCCAGCACTACGAACCTATCAGAAATGACCATAAAATAAACAAAAAATTCAGTATCATCAAAACATGTTCAATGTTCGCCTGTGACGTTGGGATACACTTAATGGATGAAAGACGGTAACATTTTCTATCAACAAAAAACATATGGACAGGGCCTGGAGCCATTAGCATACTTGCTGGTATAGGGGATAGATGAAGACAAGATCGCATATATACATATATATATATTTATGTGTGTATATATATATATACCTAACACCACCATTTACAGGTTGGTCTAAAACTTCCTTCTGTCGCTCTATCCCCTGATGCTGACTTCTCAACAGCTGCCAGTCCCACTTGGTGATAATCGAGTTCACCATTGGCAGACTGAAGTCGGACCTGTGGCTCGACAGGGAAAACTCCATCGCGTTATAGGCAGCTGACTTTTATCCTGACAGTCATTTATGATATGAGGCAGCCACTGGCGTCTTCACGGTTTGGGACGTCAACATGAAGTAGAGGGGATAACGCCCTGCGGGTAAACACCATGTCATATAATTGAGATAGGATTTTCAATATAGGCAAAGCCCACACTGGGAACCCCAAAATGATAAGTTAAGCTTTTAAGCAAATATCAATTCAAATAGATACAAAAGACACATACGCATAAAAACAGTAAAGAGACGCATTTGAAATAGATATCCTGAAGGAGAAACAACGATTTCATTGGGAAAGAGGAAACTGCCACCTCTGTTACTTCCTAGTAATAACGAATACAACCCAACATCGAATGCCGACATGGTTTCACATTTACATCCCTCTTCCTGTCGCCTGTCAAGTCTGATGAGATTTTTCTAGTATATTTATTTTTCGGGATAATACAAAAATGCAGTTTTATCACAAGGTCGTAATACTGTTGGAGTCCTAACAAGGTATTATTTTTCCAAGGTCTCAAAAAGAACTAGATGTATGATCACTCAAAGACGTTCACACACTAAATCACGCTGCTGGAGATAAATCGTTTTCCGCGAAAACGGAAGCAGTGGATAACGACGAACTGAATTATCAAAAAGCGACACAAGATTAGTTTTCTGATTGTTCATTTTAGAAGAATGGGGAATAAGAAACCCGCCTTAAATTTGATTCTTAAGACATTCTGGCATCATTCAGCACCATCATTAAAGATTCACAAACAGACATTTCTAAACAAAGGCTTGATAATTAAGGAGACTAACACTTAATTAGAATTGATTGATACATGAACTGAGGTGTGGGGTGTGAATGTCTCATCGTGGGCTACAACAGACGGTCAACACATGAACGTCACACTAACACAGGTGTTGCCGTTCAGCGCCGCCTAACGGCCCACTCTGTAGTAACGCGGCTGCTCGGACAAACAAGGCCGACTCCATCCACATGCCCATAGAGCCACACAGTAATCACACCTAAAGTGTGAACCGTGGGTGTGATTACAGGTGTGTTGTTTCTTTGACAGATTAAATTGTTGGAGTAAACAAGGGTATTGTATCAGTGAGTCTAAGCTGTCTAAACTTTATAGTTGATAATTATCTTGGTTTTAACTTGGAAAAAGATAAGCATACTATAGCTAGGTCTGTAATGTCTGCAATGTATTATTGTGCATACAGTTTGGATATACCTGTGTTATCTAAGCTATATCTAAAGTATTATTGAGTTGATATGAATGTATGACATACCAAATTGGAGCTGGAATACCGTAGAATACAGTGCAATCACTTTTATCTCGATGGGAATGATGTACATGGGTATTATAAATGTATTACTTTCATACATTCAGTAATCCTATGCTGAAGTATACGTTGCCAGGGGTATGTTTGGCTGCATGCATTGCGTAACCACGTAGATAACATGCGACACCGGCCTATGGAAAAAGGCCTAGCTGCACCATACTAGCTGACATCATACACCTTATAACCTGCGTTAATAAATACCAGAAATAATTATCTAAAACATGACAGAAGAAAACATTGACAAATCAGATTTTATTGACTATATTTGTCATCAATATCTTTTTGACAGAGCTCATAATTGTAAAACTAATACGTAATCCAGACTACAGATTGAGTTCTCTAGTTTGCACGGTGCCATATGACATACTCTACATTTGCCTGAACAAATAACAAACGAGTGTTAGCGTATTGTCGTATTCGATTTCCCATAAGAACTTCAATGTTCCAACGAAATTACAGTGTCTCTCAAATAAAGAAAACGCTTCAAGTCCTCTATTCATCAAATATTATCACATCAAAATCTGATTCAACATCAAGTATAATCAAACCGAGTGTTTGTCTTCATCACAGAAACCCTGCCGCTCCCCTGGTCAGAGGCCCCAAGTGGCAGGCGAGGATCTGCTTTCAACGCTAAACTTTTTGCTCCGTTCTGACGTGGAGGCTTTGTGTGTCTATCAGCTTAACTCTGGTCCCCAAAGGGACAACTCCCCACACTGTGCCCACACGCGGCCACAGAGAATCGATGAAAGGCGTTTTCCCTACCGTAGAACTCGCTCCACACGAAGCGTTCTCACATACGCAAGGTGGTTATGTATAGAGACACCCTGACACCTTCGAGTCTTTGGGTTTAAGTACGTTAAGGGATCATAAGTCATCCATGCATTAGGCATTCAGTTCTTATACCGGGAACTGACAGGCCAGCAACCGTATAGTATATATGAGCTTCCTGTGTTCAGTAGGCAAATGCATTAAGACCAAGTTACCAAAGGACCGTTACTTGCCAAGATGTGTATGGCCTGTGAGATTCATATATGTCTTATATTTTATCTAGTGCTAGTGTTTTCGATAAATCAATAGTCAATTAAGAGACTCTGCCATATTTCAATATACAAAGATATAAGCCGTACCTTCTCCATTTGTCTTGACTTGCAGTAAGGACTTTAGATTTATTTGAAATCTATGGCAGATAGATTGTCTCATTGTCCTATCTCAAAGCGTAGTGTATCATAAACCTGGGATGCCACTGAGTTGGGGAGAGGAAGAAAAGCGAAAATATTTTTGATGTGAAATTTGCTGTCTCAGAGAGATTGAGAAAATATGGGAAAACACATCGGTGTTGCCATGGAATGGGGCTGAGGGTTTGGGGTAGGGTTCAATCCACTGTTTTATTGATCAGAATGAGGCTCAATTTATACTATCTACTACTATTACTATCTAAGCAAGAACTATTAAACGCCATCTAAATAAAGAACACTCGTCGAAAACTTTAAAGACTGAAACATCGGGTAAGTACGCTTGTGTACTATGCCAATCATATTTCAAAAGAAAATACAATCTAAAACGTCACCACGTAACAATCCACGGCCAGATATTACCTATTGATGCCGCCGTACTAAACACCAGATTGCTGAATACTGACAACCATAAAACAACACAGATACACCATAATATCACCCCTGACAATGCATTATTTCGGGTAATCTATAAATGTACACTCTTCTACAGGGAACGGCTGCAAGCCGCCGGTAGAGAAGCTGAACGCTAACCCTGAAGCTTTCGACCATCATAAAACCAAAACCGAAAAACCAAAAGTGACAACCGTGACAGCACAGCCTAAAACTATCGGACTAACCCCCGATGAACGCATTAACCAAGCTCGCTTGAAAAAAACCCCACCAAACCACAGAAATGTATCACCATACTCGAAGAACCCGACTTTGACTTTACCTCCAGGAAAAAGAAAAGACGTGAATACCCCGTAAAGAACTTTATAAAGAAACTAAAGCCAAAAAGTGATATTGACGCCAACAAAACTCATTCGATCGAAAACACAACCAAACTACTCATCACACCAGAACCTAAAGACAACTTCAGCAACAGCTCCTACAATACTCCTGACATAATCAAACTAGAATCAGAAGAAGACGACAATCAAACATGTATGCTTTTTTTTTAAATCCTGACTACTGTATCACCAACTCTCTAAATGTATATACTACATCACATACCGAACCAAATCATGAGATAGATAGATATATATCTATATCTATCTATCTATCTATCTATCTATATATATATATATATATATATATATATATATATATATATATATATATATATATATATATATATATATATTGTAGCGGTTGGAGGAGAGGTGGGGGAGGCCCGGGCAGCACGCGGTGTGCACTACGTTCCCTATAGGAACGATAGCGGAAGGAGGAGAGAGGATGATCTCTCCTGTCACACCGAACACCACCGGGTCACACCGAGCCACACCGAACACCGGGTCACACCGAGCGCCACTGTATACCGGACCACCTCCGAATACACCGAACCACACCGAGGTGTTGGTTCGGTGGACGCTGAGGTGCCCGGCGTGACGTCACCAAGCAGGTATAAATACAGGAGGCAAACGGTATTCTGGCATTCTGGTGCGCTAGCTCCTAGGGTGCAGACCTGGACCCTTGGAACCATACACTCGATGAAGAGGACTTAGACTAACTATTAGGTTGACTGATACAAAAAGGACTTAACTGGTGTATACTGCTTGGAACAGCAATAAAGTGGACTACACACTGACACTGTAATTTCCGTGTTGTTATCGTTGATTAGGAAATCCGTTACAATATATATATATAATTAAACATGTGGTCCAATGATCATATACCTAACACCAGCAAATGTAATGTAACTCATATGCAATGTACACAAGATAGACCTGCCAAAGACTTGCTATAATTCAAATGCATACCAGTAATCACCTGCCTAAGAAAGTGACCTGAGAGACTCAATTTCCTACCTCAGTACCACTATCACAGTATACCGTAACCCTGCTGAAGACACTATAGGTGTCGAAACGTAGGTTCTACCTATACTTTACTAACTTATGACAATTATAGCCTAATCAAAACCATTCGTTGGACTAGTGGTTGTTTTTTGTTCAACTCTCAATCACATTAAACTATCTATGTTTTATTCAAAACAAATGATTTCATAAATTGGAAATGAAAACGAGGATTTCCATTGTAAAGTGGAAAATGTCTCTGATTAGCATGGGTGGCGAGACTGCTTAAGATTGTACCTAACTTGTCTTGTCTCGTCCTAAGCATTAGTGTGTCACAGGCATAACAGGTGTACCATGGGAGACCCATAGGATCTCCAACGAGGTACGAGAACGTCACAGCTCATCAAGCATATAATCAATGAGCGCATCCTCGCTTTCCTAATACTAAGAACGCTTCACCATCTGCCGGAATATGCTGCTAGACTATCACGTGACCGAGAGCATTATTCTAATACGCCAATGTCGTCAAATATGATCATCTTAATGTTCTTTCCTACAATGATCTGACATAGTACAGGCTCATTCCAACATATCCTCAATTGAAATATAGAGAAAAATCTATTATGTTTAACAGTCGTGAAAATTACTAAGCATGCATGTAATGATGTAAATTGCCTGCATGAACTCGGTCACTGAACTGGGTATAATCTGTGATAGCCTTCATCACTGGGAGAATGTATGATTATTATGTGTTACACTCTCATTTATAACTGAGAATGATTGTGGTATTGTTTATGTCGAGAGATGGTTTATACTGATATCTATTTGTTATCTATATGTATGTTTAGCTAGCTATTTAAAGTTACAGGTGCTTAAACTCTCACTGAGAGATGTGCATAACGAGTACCACGGCTGGATTTGAATGTAAACAGGCATGTATTTGCCTTTTCTTGTTCAGGATAAATAAATTGATAAAAAAAAAAAAAAATAGTAGTAGTAATTGTGGGAATTTCTTCGTTCACTTAGACTCTCAATCCGTTAGGATTGTTTCGTCCCGTGTTGGAAAAAATTAGTAGTAGTTGGCCAGTTTGGACGTAACACGTTGAACGGCAGGTGGCATTGACTGTGGTACCACATGGCATATGATATTCTAAGGCTGGGGTTATTTGCCTTGGAGGCGAGATGATAAATGAGAATCCATTATCTCCTACCAAATTCTGTTTACACACGGCCTTAGCATGGCCTAAGCAAAGCGAGGATCACTACTTGGGAAGCTAACGTATAACCTTTGCTATCTACTTCGAAATTGACATTAACCACAAGCAACCATTATATATATATTTGAAGTTGTCTTTATTTGTCAAGCCTTAGGTTCTAACACAAATCACCATTTTCCTATTCAACAGAACACTGCCTTTGGAAAGGTCTTCTCTACATTCTACATGTAATACAAAATGTAACAGCGTTACTGGGTATGTCATTATATTTTGCACCTGTGGTCACAGCTTCCATCAGTGGCTTACCGCAATACTTATATTTA
Organism: Alentia gelatinosa; assembly: GCA_950022655.1. Lineage (NCBI taxonomy): Eukaryota > Metazoa > Annelida > Polychaeta > Phyllodocida > Polynoidae > Alentia > Alentia gelatinosa. The sequence goes on from OX465579.1 coordinate 142,181,381, forward strand.
CCATCTTTTACAACGCCCAAGTAAAAAGTAGGTACTTATGAATTAAGTATTAGGTCTGTATTTATTGCACCTGCTCCCTAAGATCAATTTTTTTCAATGTCGAGTATAATACTTAGTGCACTGGCTAAAGCACATGCCTTCTAATGACACCTGCTAATGTGTATAGATTACTGTACTCGTTCAACAACATTAGCAATGGTGTGTGTTTCTAAAGGGTGTGGTGTAAAAATCTAATGATTATGTGCAGCTCTCTATGTTACCCCTAAGAGCACCATCTATCAAACATAACTTGGCTTTTGGCACAATGAATTTTGGTCCTGCTAGCTCATTATTGGTCATAATTGCTTAGTTAGTTAAAAACTGCAACATTAATTTAGCTGTGCATACCCTTCTTTACGATATGGTCAGGTATATAAAGCTTTGTAGGTACAAGTGTGGTAACTAAAAAAACGGACTAAATGTTTCACAGTTGCAACATACGAAAAAGGTAAATAAAGTAGAGTATAGCTGTGTTATAATGCCGTTTTCGTATGTGGGAATGAGACAGGTATATGATATCTAGTTTATTAATTTATGGATTATGTCGTAGTCGAAATAATGCAGAGTAGAATATCTAGCATAAGTTTTACATAGACGAATTCTTTGAATTTTTTTTTTATTCAAGGCGATTAGTCTGACCTATGCAACATGGTAATTTTCTTTAGGTATTTAGAGATTTGTACGGGAGATTATTGCAACCCCGGTTAGTATATCGCTAACCTATTTTATATTAAACTTTGTTGCCTAATTCTCGTCATACCCTGTCCTCAGTTCATGTATATCGATTCATGTATGATCCCATAGTAGCTTAGTTTCTATCAACGTAATACCTGCCTATTAATTGATTTATACCACTCTCTTCTGGGCCTCTGGTATAATATGCCGCCATCTGCATGCTCAAGCCTTCATGACTTGATTAATAATTTCTGGGAGCGGCTCTACCTAGTGACGCGTTTGAGCACCCATTCGCATACGAAATAATCAAGGAATCTCCCACAATAGCCCGGGATTAGTAGAGAGTAAATAACCATATGGCAAACGTACACAAAAATTTAAGCTTATTGTTTCTGTAGAAGGACTACACATACAAGTATATCTAAACTATAGATTAACTTGACAAGATATTCCCTCTAAAGCGAGCTAGACTGGTCTTCTAAAGTAAATAATACAGAGGCGTATAATTAGATGTTTATAAATCTAACATGTTTCGGTATAACATATACATGTACCTTCACCAGGGATCGGTTTCATTTAAACTATACCATTGTCACAAAGGCTTAATTAGGCAAATAAATGAACATTCTGAAAACACATTGACTATCAACAGACAGCGGTTTGGCAAATGTGCATGAATTTCAGTTTACATGTATATTGCCCGTAATAGAAATATATGGAGTGAATATTATCATCATATAGCTATAGAAGGCCAGCGAAAATTCCAAATCAGATACGAATGAATTGATTCTTATCTATCCCGTGGCCATGCATCGTAAATACTTTTGATATTACATCTCTCTGATTGATCTTTTTTAACCTGGCACTCTGATAAGTGGCCAGAACCTCCAATTTTGATTAATTTCCCGATAACATATTCTGTCTGAGCCTTCTTGCTCTTTCCTTTTAAGATCTTCCCTGGAAAACCGCCAAATTGGACTGTTTTGACCTTTCCGATGCCAAAATGGGGGAGTAATAAGATGAGTTACCAATCAGCAGTTAATGCAAAAGAAATCCCATTTCGGGTGGCACTGACATTTGAATTAAAACTGCCAATATCCGGAGAGTCGATAAAAATCACCACAAGACGACGTGTCCTCACACCTAAAATACCATAACTTTATGCATTTAATTTTCATTGGAAACGTCAGTCTGTATTGTGAATGATAGTTCTCTTTAGAATAAAACACAAAAGGACGAAGTGACAGGTGCTACAAGACATCTATAAGACTCCACATCCATAGACTGGAAGTAGTTTTGAGATTGCTTATCAATCATAATAATTTAGAAAGGAATCGATCACTCTCTTATTTGCAATTCTCCATTGAACGCTTAGTCTAAATTCTCTGATAAGACCAACACAATTTGAAACCACCAAAATTTCGGTTAACATTAAAAACTGGCTTCACACTTCATGTTCGTCACCTGGTTCCCTCTTGAAGCGCTGGAGGACAATTATAGGCGACAGTAGTGCTGTCTCAATGGGGAATAATTGATGGGAAAGGGCGCAACGGATATAAGAAAACCTTTGCGAGTTTATCAAAGGCAACTGGGGGAGGTCCCTTCATAATTATGATCAATCATACTGATAAAAGCCAATCCATAGGTAGCGCTCATACATCATCGGCAATGAGCAGGGTTCCTGGTTGTCGCTGCCAGCTCGGAGTCAATACCACCGACACCAATCAGAATTTGTCGCCCAAGTACACGACATAAAAAGCGACCTCCCATTCAGTGTGTGCCAGGTATACACGGCCTGGCGCCCTCAGTGGTACGCCTTCTCGGGTTGAGATACTCACTACGAATATCTTTTCGCAGATACTGGGACCTTCTTCAACATGTATATGGTTAATTTGGATGGGCCTATGCAGCTGAGGAGACATTCACATCATCAACACCCTGGATGAATGCGCATGTCAGATTTTGTTTCTGTATCTTGTAATATAACTGGCAAAAAATATATCTAGATAGTTTTATTTCTAAGAACTAAAATTCATAGCGAGGCAAGATGGCAGGTAACACTACACTAGCATTGGGAGACGATCTTGGGAGGTGACCTTGGCGATAGGAGTTCACGGGTGGTAACGCACCTACACTTGAAGCCGCGAAGTGTACATCAAGGTCGCCCAAGTACACGACATAAAAAGCGACCTCCCATTCAGTGTGTGCCAGGTATACACGGCCCGGCGCCCTCAGTGGTACGCCTTCTCGGGTTGAGATACTCACTACGAACCCTACACGTTACTCCACCGCTGAGTTAGTAGACTACCACCAGCTCACCTGTCTCTAATAATAGGCAGACTGGAGCAGCTCATGGTGTCGGGTCAACGTCTCAGCTGAGGTCACAGGCGCTCAGTGCGGCTCGGTTAAGAGCTAGCCTACCTTTTTACACTCCTTCTGTACACATGCAAGTTATATTTTTTCCATAAAGATGTCTACTACTGATAACACCCATAGACAGTGCAATTTTGCAATGCAACACCCATGGGTTTAGCCTACAGAACTTCCGCTCATCTGAAAATAATAGCTAGGGATTCAGAACAGCGACGAATTTTTCAGTATCTTATTCCCAGAAGCCGCATAGAAAGCTTGTCTCCCGAATACGCCCACCTGCTCCCGCACTGCTCACTTTAGTTCTGGTAACATGTACAACCTACCTGGCCCCAAAGCGATAACAAGGGTCTTTACATTCTCGGCGGTTACGATTATATCCTGGCAGGGCAAACAGACTGTTACCGGCGTTCATTGTCAACTGCTGGGGTAATATATACACGTATACAGATGAACTAGTATATTATCTTCAAAGTTTAAAAGTCTAAATGATCAAGTAAATAAAATTATACACTCGATGTCAAGTAGGTTCCGTATTTTACTTATATTCATACTTAATGCTGGTTTATTTGGAAATTGTCAAGCAATATTTAGGGGATCCTCCTGATTTAATATAGCTTCGGTGAGACAAAAACGAGATGCACTCCTGGGAACAAACATATCTTTCTGCCTATGCTCCTTGCGAAAAGAATGTTCTTTTTCCAAACAACATGTATACGCATCAAACAGGCAAAACAAAATGATTCCTGGCAGAAGCTTTCTACCCATACGACCATCCAGCCTTTTTGCTAGAAGTCTTCTCTTCGATTTCTGTATAGAATTCTCTGTAAGCCTGGCTGCACAGAGTATGGCAGGAACAGATTACTTTGTTGGAATGGCATCAATATTTACTGCTACATTGTAATATGGACATGTATTTATGACTTCACCTACCGTGAATAGACCAGATACACTGATAACATCAGAGAATCCTGATTACAAAGTACAATATTGATGTAGAATATTTCAAAATATTAAACGTTTGCAAAGCATTTGGATGACACAAAAGTAAGGTAATTGCAAAAGCTAACCCATATGTGCAAAACTTAATAGCATTTTTCAAAACAAGATCCAAGAAAAAATCTTCAGATATTTGCAAGCCTATCTCGGTAAATATACTGTTAAGAATATTATTAGGGGGGGGGGGGTCCCTAGACATTTGGCGTACTGAATATGGTCGGTAAAAGAAGCAATATCTCGTTTCCTGCGGAGATGTGCCTTATATTACCTGACCTGAGAGCTGACTCCTCCAGTTGTGGGTTCTAAACAGAGTTGACTGTTATTAACGCGATCCCTTTACCCTCGGTTGATTTCATTGCGCCGTCCTCTCATGGGACCAGCACAATGGACGCCTGGCTCGAGATTCAAGGCAGCGGCACTTAGGAACGCCGCAGCCCCGAAAACGGTGCATTCTGGGTGATAAAGAGTGGCTCGAAGTGTCAGTGTTGTGCACACCACCGAGCGTCTCCGGGAAGCCAAGCGTTCTAGGCCGACTTCCGGTCCAGGCAGTAACGTTCTAAGTGGCATCGAGCTAATTCTGTCATGGCTCACCTGAAAACACTCTATGCAGGCAAGTTGTTGCCATGACGACTAGTCATATGCTGCTTACAGGAAAAGTTCCAGGGAGTTATCTCTTTATCTGGGTGAGAAGAGAACAACTTTATGTAATTGCATTCTGACAGACCTAATTATGAGCACCAAAACAGATTAACAAAAATAACAATTGGTCCACATCAAAAAAGCTGATTTCGTCTAGAAATATGCACCGTTATCGAATTTAGACGCATACATATATCAACAGTCTTTGGTTTTAACAGCTGGAAGCCTAGGGTCATGTATAGAATCTATGCTGAATGTAATAAAATCACGTATAGAATCTATGCACATTTTCGAGTAAGCATACTATTTGTTCTCGTTCTTCGTCCGGCTACAATATAGTTGTGACCAGCAGTGGTGCTAAAAGGACAGGCCTTTTTTAACCAATCTGCATGTGAGTGTCCTTCATGTGGCGGCAGGCCGCGGGCTGCGTGCCTTTAACCTTTCAGAAGGTGGCAGGTGACGGGAATACGCAGCCCGTCCTATTGGTCCCCGGCGCGCCGCTCGCACCTGTACTCATCCCATCGGATTGTTCCGGTAATTCTTTGTACCGGTTTATACACATGCCTTCTCAGTTTTATCTGGTCCACAAAAATCATTTATTTCACGTCATTCTTGCATTTGCGCTAGTCCGCAGCTACCACGAAACACGCGAAAAAATGCTGGGAAAAGACAGATGTGGATCTCCTGCTCTACACGTGGTGATATCCATTTAGATGAGTACTGCTGGAAAAAGTCCCCATGACCGATAGGATAATCCGTCATATGAGGCTCCTACTGTATTTTGATATTAATATGCATCACTTATAAATGGTGAGGAGAGAATAGCCCTCCATCCCAATTATGAGCGTAAATCATTATGTGCATTTCTGTAAATAACTCTTAGTGGTATCTAGTAATGCGCACATGTCTAATCTACACCTAAACTTACGAAACAGCAGAGGGAGAATTGAGATACGAACGGAATATCTACTGCTTCCTCATATACATGTACATGTGTACATGCGTTTGCCTTATCGTTACCTGGATAGTTTTGATCAAAACTGCATTCCTAGCGAATCATCCTAAATCATTCTGACACTGATAAATGCTATAGGCAAAACCATCGAAGGTGGTATAGCAGAAAACAAACTTTGAATTTACCTGCTTCCTATGCCTACAGATACTGACGTTAACATATACCAAGATCGGCTACGAACGGAACCAGGCATGTTCTTCTGCCGGCAATATTATCGCTAAAATGCTAATAATTGTATACGACAAACCTCGTTTATCACATGTAATGGTACTCATTTCTTTTTTATGTTGTTGTACCTCTAAGTAGATCGAGCTTCACCAAAGATAGAGACAGTCAGAGGTCCAGGTGAAGCCATTCGGAAGCCACCGAGAAGCCCTGACTTCTGGGACTAAAGCAGTGGTTAACTCATCAGCAACCACGCAAAGAATAGGACTCTTGGTGTGCGGAGACAGAGAGCTGGGTGGGTTGGATTTTTTTCAGGTGAAGCCATACCTACTGACTGGGATGAATATGACACATCCCTTCATCTTTTGATGTGTAAAGTGGTACAGAAAGAGCCCTAAAGGCTTTGAAATAAAGGCTTTGCCGCGCGTTTGTCACAGGCCCTCTTGATTACCCTGCTTATCGACGAGTTCTCTGACCGGGGAAGAGGTGTGTGAATTCTACTATCAAGGCGTCTCAATGAAACCTATGCACGCTACTAACAATACAGGGTTGTCAAGAGCACGCATGCCTGTTTAGGTGTAGGGTGCGGGGTCGGGGAATCGAAAGAGGAGCAAAGCCAGGAAAGCTGATGGCACCAAGACACGAATAGAGGCACGCTACATTCAGGGCACTTATCAGGCGTCATGATCAAAGGGCCCACAGAGGGATCTACATCCCCTGGCTGATCGGTAACGCTTTGAATTACACTTTCCAACGCGAGCTATCAAGACACACCAGACGGTAGGCACAAATAGCATACAGCGTACTAAATCTAGTGAAATGCAGATATCCAGGTTAGCTTGGACATTTTTGGACAATGATATTTATATGGATGAGTAATAGAACCGAAAATATCATAATGGATAATAAAAAGGGAAAGTTTCTGAGAGGCTTGTCTTTCTTATTAGTCAAAGACGGCTTAGTATTGGCCAGACGTTGCTGGATGCGTAGGATGCATAATAAGAGAGCGGCATGTAGTTGGGGAGGAAAGTGGTCGCCATGGGAGTGGTTCGATGTGGGATAGCTGGTACTCAGATGGCCTCTTAGAGATGGTGGTGGCTGTAGTTAGTGGGTGGAGTAGAGTAAAGGCGGGCTCAATAGCTAAGGTGAAGGTTTCGTTTCCTGGGAGGCAGCTAATGGCCCGCTAATAGAAAACTCAGCTGGTGGTGCTGAGGAATGGGCTTCTCATAACAGTAGAGTAAAAAGCGCGGGAAAAGAATCCAATCTCGACTGCATTCATAACCCAAGCCAGCCCAGCCAGGATATCAGAACACTGCAGGAAACGTTGGCTATTCAGTCGTCCTAAAAACACTCACTGCCGCCGCATAAAGAATGGGAGTCAATAGACAATTGGAGTAATTACAAACTGATTGAAACAGCTACTGCCTAAAACAGCCAACAAGGTGACGGAGTTGATATATAAGAGACAGCTATGGAAGTCGGTTACAATTTGGGTAATTGAAAACCGACGTTGTAAACAGATATAAATGAGTACATAGATGAGCCCGGTACACTCATTTTTTTTTACCTTTTTTATGCCATTCAATTCAAGGTCTTTCAATACAGAGTGAAAAATGTGTTGTTGTACAAAAATGAAAATAAGTAACTCCGGCATATCTCCTCAATACAAATCGATCAATATGTGTCTGGTTACAAGACGTGAACTTTGCAGGTTCATGTCACATGGATTGCTTTTACATCAACAATGAGCACCTGAAGTAGCCTATGTTGGATACAATTGATGAGATCATGATTCTGAGCATACTTTACTGCCCCCGATTCTTCCCCAATAACCATATATTCATCATTCGGGCACTTCTTGCTATATGGGTGTATTGATTTTAGTGGATCTAGCTTTCCTGTAACTATCATCTATTTACACCTAATTGCAGAAAGAGAAAGACTACGTATGCATACCAGCAACGATTAGTTTGCTTGAAACTATTAGGTATCTCATCTCCCCACGCCATATAACTTTATACTGCAGCCTTTGCACTGTTAACAGGAATGCACATGTCTGCATTGTCCGCTCATTTATTTCTTATTCCGACCATATATATTGCATAAACCATAGTGTGCAGTTAATTTCACCATATCACGATATGTATAATTATATATGCATGATGTGGCCCTGGACACCCCAATGAGGTACCAATGTAAGCAAGGACAATGTGGGCAAAAATGATCAAACAAGGATAATAAAGGTATGCAAGGCTGCTGTTTCTTTTTGTCAATATTGAAAAATGATCTGGAAAAAAGACAATCTGGAATTCCATTATCTGTATTTACAAATTGGTAAAAGCTGCACGCAAGATCACAACTGAACACGTAACAACGTTTTCCGTCGAGACCTTTTTTTCCACATGACCGTTAATGTTTAAACTGGTCGATATTAGATCGATACTATCCTAATTAATGCATACAATTCTCCCTTTGAAATTAAAAGTGATCACCAAATGGCACAAAGCGCTACATGGATGGGCATAGAGTATGATATTTCCCTTCAGGTTCTTTTGAAATAATAATCCAATGACATGAACGTTAGGTTTAACCATGAAAGGTAGCCAAATTCATCACGCAGGAACACTAGGGCACACTGCCATTTCACATTAAATGTCTAAGACTAATTGCTAAATTTCAAGTTCTCCTGAGATTTTCATTTTTTTTAGTTTCTGTGGATCTGGAAATGTCAAGGGTGTGATAATCAATTATGTTCGTTCACCGAGACTACAACTGCTTTCGTGGGAGATTTAATGGATTCGATATCTAATTTCTAATCGAATTAGAATGGTAACGACGATAGACCATCCTTACTGGAAAAACACGGTTGTAGAAGATCTGCTGTACGAGAATCTATAGAGAATGTGATTTCAGATTTGTTGTTAGAATTCTCACGAGTATATGTAATTAGTATTCTGAGTAAATAAAGAGTGAAATGAGAGCAGATAATTGAAGAACAAGGCTTCACTCCTGTCAACGCCTCGATTTTCATACTGCCCGACCCTTCAATTATATCAAAGCAATCAATCTTATTCATTAATCAAGATGAAAATGGGATGAAACAGTTATCCTCACGATCATATTCTCATTTTGTTTGCCTTGCGTGGTGCTTATTTCCTGATGATCCAAATTAGAAGCAACCAGTGAAGATTAAGCAATAGATCAGCGAAGGAAAGTGTACTTACCGCAACGATCATGATTAAGTTGTCTAGAATACCAAAGCCGACGAAGGGAATGCCATGAAAGAGGAACACTGAAAATGAGGAAAAAAACACATATCATATTCCCATATTGCAGCTGAACATAATACCAGCTCGGAGATGAATGGGGAAGGGAGTTTTAAAGAACGTCGCCTATGGCCAGCATAGAAACAGGAATAATTAGCGAAAATAATTACGTGGGCTTGATAAAGCTGGTGGATTTAAGGGATAGAAGCTGTCTTTAATTCATAGCGGCCGGGCAGAGTCAGATAATTAATGCCCTGTCCCTTGTGTGGCCGCTACAATGAAATGATCCATTTTTAATGAGTTTGGTGTTGTTTTGGTGTTGGTGATTCACAGAAAGTGATTGATTTCCGAACAAACAGTGCAACACCAGTGAACCTGGGGAGCAATGTGTCTGACCTGTCTTCGTCCCAATACCCGGTCACGATGGATCAACTTTTCAAATACGAAACATTTCACTTTATTATCATATTGCATCTCTCTACACAAAAGCGCATTGTGTCACTTTAATATGGACCGCTATCACAATGCATGCCAATCAAAAAGTAATCTCGCTGTGGCACTGTGCCGAGAGGTCGGGTGCTCTTTCAGCCCTATCATTAAACTAGCTCAAATCTTTGATTATGGACATAATCAAGAAATAAAAAGTTCTTCTCTGCAACATTTGGACTTCCCCTAACGACTGATATGCCCAGGAATCATTCTCTACGTCGGAAGTATATGTAACAGTCATACTGAAATTATACTGAAGCATCATGACTCAATTGCCAAAATTGAAATGCTCCAAGGGCTCTGTGGCCGTGCCATTTTCAGATATTTTCTTTGTCGTCGGTGTTACATATGAAGACATAGTAGTCTTTTCATAATATATTTAAAAGTAGAGGTATGTGGCCTTTAATGAAAAGGTAGATGCTGGGGAGGTGGTCCGGGGGTGCTGTGTAGGTAGTTTCTGCTAGATCCTCGGGTCGTTGCGAGCCTCGGTATATCACCAGAGACTCTTGAGACTTCCACTGATACAATTTCTACCTTCCTTCGGGAGTTAGGGCGGAGAGGCTATTATTAACATTAACTACATATTGCTTGGCAGGTAATAATGTCTCGTCTACTGACAAGTTTTGAGTCTTATCCAAGAATGCTAATATCTCTGATGATATTACGAGTCCAACCAGCCTTCTTAAATGAAACATTTTTTTCCCTGTACTAAGACATACCTCAAGAGACATGTTTATGAATCATCATCCGGTGTTTCATTATACATGGGTGTTGTGGAGTAACTAGGTTATATACCGAGTCCCAGTGATGCGGTGTACCATCATTCAAGTCAGCTGAGACTGACATAAACAGACCACGTACTACTCCTCACCCTCGCTTTCATGGTGGGCGGGTATCATTGTTGGCACCGTGCACATATTACGACCTCACCATAGGACCTTTTACAATAGAGCCACACGCTTGTTGTCCAACATGGCCCCGCTCTGACCCCTCAGGACCTGCAGGCCACTGAAGTATTGCTGAGCCACCGTCAGCACGTTATACTGATTGGGCGTACATTGGCATCGGGACTGATTGTACTGGTGCAACAGTGTTTCCCCTACATTTAGTGTAACTGTGCACAGAGAGAAATGAATCACAGTTTACCCTCAGTGACAGCATGCTGTCATGTTATCCCCAAATACGCGATCAATGGACCATAAACATGCCATGCGACCATTCCCTTGCATTGGGATCTTGATACGCTCCTAATTCCCTTTTCTCAGTCACTTTAACGGGCCTGCTACTCCATAAGCCCATCAAATAAATTCATTTTCAAAAACCTGCGTGACGTAAAGCCCTCCCCGCTTTCTTTTTTTCGTGATAGACAGTAAACGATGTCGGCAGGTGCGTTAGGACTTCCGCTGCGGCCACCATTACCGGAAGCGAATCTGGTCTCCGGAGTAGGTGCCCGGCCTTTTCTACGATATATTCTGGTTTATGAGACAGAGAAGGGCGCATGGTCTGGGGAGTGCTGGGATAGTAGAGGATGGCCTGATATATGGCCACGGAGGGTAAGGTGATGGGGTAAGGGAAGAAGCGACGTAATGCCAGCAGTGTGGCAAGATTTGGAAGCGACGTGGGGCGATGGAAGCAGAAGGCAACAAGTGGGGAAAGTGGCGAGAAATTCAATGTGAGTGAAGACGGTGAAGATGGAGAGAGTAGGTTCGAGGGGAGGGAGCGTAGGCGGAGATAGAAGGGTGATGGATTGAGAGGGAGAAGGACTTTATGGTGGGCCAAGTAGAACGATACAGATGCAAGGTGACAGTGATTGAGGAATATTAAAACGACCTGACGGAATTGAATGCTTTCCCCTTTTAGAACTTTGCTAGAAACCGACGTGTGAACTTTCCGATGAAAAGCAAGGACAGATACAGGGATGTGACGTAGGATAAAGGAAAGTGGAGATACTTGCCTCATAGACTAGGGACAATATACAACTTTGAAAACACATTGGTGTCGCCCCTGGTATGGGGCTGAGAGTCAGGGTGGGAGGTTCAACCCACTTTTCGATTGGGGTGAGTGAGGTTCAACTAACATCATTTTTGTTTTATATACAATTACCCGAGGTACTTTCCTTAAATACTGAAGGGGAATTGCTTTTCTAACGAACCTAGGCACTATGGTATATATACTAAAAATGAAAACGTGGATGTCTATGGGAAAGGGGGTTGCCATATATGCCTAATGGTGTGTGTAGGGAGGTAGGGGGGGGGGGGGTCAAGGGGTCCAAGATATCCCCAACCGCCGATGTAGGGTCTCTACCATTAGGGATTGTTACTTCCAGCAAATTGAACCTCCCCTTTCCACTACAGTCGGTAACTTTGAAATGATGGATCTGACCCATGTCTTTTCTATATCCGACTCTAGCCCTGAAGGTCCAGACTTTATTAAAGGTCCAGTCTTCTGTGGGGGTCCAGTCTTCACTCAGTCGTACAAAGGGCCATGAACGCTATTACTCGCTGAGAATCAGTCGATTGGAAAGGGTTGAGGCAGAGGCGACAGAAGTAAGTCCAATGAATAGTTCTAAGCGAGGAAGAGGTTGAGGCGGGGAGTAGCGGCAGGAAGATAAGAGATTATAAAGAAGTGTGGTCAGAAAGAGGCACGAAAGGTAAAAGGTGAAACCAGATATCTCTAACATCAAGAATGTAAGAACGAAAAGGGTGAGATGGGAAAGGTAAGCTGGTAGGGAGAAGACAGTAACTGGAGCAATTATAAAGGAGATGATATGAAGTGGTGAAAATACGTCCGAAACAAGCCCTATAATCTGGATTTTTCTGTGACCGCTCCGGGTCAGAAAGCATTCTATGATTTTATTTTGAAAGTTCACCTGTGTTTTTTGACAAATCATATAAGAAAGCCCCTCGCTACAGGATTGCTGTACACGTATCTATACTTATCATAATTCTAAGGCAGAGGTCACAGAGGTGCTACATGGATAGCCTGTAAGTGTTTACAAGCCAATTCGCAGCCTGGAGATAGAGCGGTGTGTTTCAGTTGTCTACAAAACCAGGCGTTGATTTGTAGTTTTCTTAATCATCTATGCCCACTGAAATACCTCCTTAATAATTCAGGAGCGGCCTGACGCAAACGCTTATTCTCAGTTTATTTCAGACTTGAGATAAACACATTATTCCGAATGTGGATGATATAATAATATAGTCTCTACTTACTAATGATACCACAGAGCAAGGATGACCGGAACAAATTTCATTTGTTACGGCTTTTCTTAAAAATCAAGGAAACAGTAACATTTGTCCGCACATTCAAGAAAACCATACCAACAAAAAGTCTAAAAGCATTTTGCTACTGTTAATATAATTTTTATCAAATGATGAGTGACACCCGGCCGCTTATCTTGTCATGTGAATGTATGTTGAGAGACGCAACGAGGTCGATTTGATTAGCAGACTACCGATCAATTTGTTTTTATCAAATACCAAGATGGTAGGACTACAATATTATTCAACCATACATTTCTAATGGAGAATCCGGCTTGGGACCTACCTGCTCTTTGATTGAACAATCTAAAAATGGGCGTCAGACCGGGAAGCTTCCCTTGCACAACTTACAGTATTCCTATGGATTAGTATAACGCAATAACTTGTACAATAGTGTATTAATTTTTTTTATAAATTCATTCTACTTATGACCTACATCGCCTCGCATATTGAATCAGGTAAAGTAATGCACAATTTTCTACGAGATGCCTTATCTTAATGATAGCGGGCTTTTCATAGGAAAAATACTACGGAGTGACCAGCTGTGAGACTCTCGGTCCTCCATATACAGAAGGAAAAGTATAGTGGTGGAAAGACTGGAGGCAAAAGTTCAATCCCTGTGGGTAAAGGCATCTACGAGAAGCTATATCTACCGTTGTTCGCCTTGTCAGTTCTAATAGGGCTTGGGGTTTGCCCCAGGAGACTGGTTCGCCGCTAGACTGAGGATACACGAGCATAGAGAGCAGTACGACAAAGTCACAATCTGGAGATTCTCCTTATTGTTCCGATCGATGGAAATAGGTCGGTTAGAGAGAATCTATGGTTCATTTGCATTCACTACATTACTATTTCAATATTTACCATATCTTCAATTCTAAATTAGAGCAGTTATATGGACGACAAGGCTCAGTAAGGAGCTCCAAAATGATAATTTGACTACAGAAAACCTTTTGTAATTCTACATATTGCAAAACAGAAGCGCAAGCAAAAGGTCGCCGTTTGTGGAATTATATGGACTCAAAGGACGTCTAGTTCTACTCCTACTCTCCGAGAATTCTTGTTGTAGAATCCTGACACAATCTGCATGTCTCCATTGGAAACAACGAAGATTATTAAAAGTTTGCCACCGTGATATTTCTCAAGATAGACCAACACACCTACAAATGAATCTACAGCTCTAGACGTCAGCAATGCGCTTAAGAGTCCTCATTAGGATCCCATTTCCAACCGCAAATCCATATTTTACGCCACGGCGTGTTAATGGAGCTTTCCCGGGAGACTGAAGTCTCACCAAATGGGCATATACACCTGGTTTTTTTAAAATAGATTTCTGTTGTTTTTTTTGTTTTGTTTTTATTCGCTGCAGCTCCAACCTTATCTACTGCATAGAATGCACCCGCTGTGGAATACAGTATGTTAGGCAAACCAGACAAGAACTTAAAAAAAACGCTGCATTCAGCATTTTACGAACATTAAAAGGGGCCAAAACCGATGTGAGGGAGGTAGCAAGACACTTCACATTTAATGGCCACCGGAAGGAAGACGATGTAGCAATTTACATTGTTGACTTTGTCTATGCCCACCCGGACTCGGACAAGGCTGAGTACCTTCGTAACCTGCTTGAATTCAACTGGATCCAATGAATCCACACAAATGCCCCCTTGGGCCTAAATGTGAATGATCCATTAAAATATTAGTGACCCTCTTAGATCTCTGGGATTACACCATATAGTCATGTTAAAAATGTTTATTTTACTTGAAAAGTAACCCTGCCAGAGAACCACTACTTAATTATGATCATTGTTAATAAAACTTTATTACATGTACCATGTTACTTAAATCCCTGTGATTGACCCTAATAATAAACATTCATAAATGAATATAACATTGGGAACACTTTTTATTTCCAACTAACACAGGCTAAGAATCTCCCAAAACAGCCCTGGTTGTTTAGATTCCAGACATAAACATCAGTTTACTTTAAGACTGATTACAGTGTTAATGAAGTGCAGATTATCTCACTTATTCACAGTATACAGCCTGAAGATTCACTAGGAGGAAACCGCCATACTTAGCTTGAAAATCCCAGTGATTTTAAAGCATTTGGGACCACCCTGTAAGTTTTTTACATCCCCCTGACAACGATTCCATGGCCCAGGCAATTTGTAAACTATGTTCTGCCACCCAACGTGACAGCATCGCTAGTGATTGGTCCTTTAGGGTCACATGGTACAAGACTATAAAAGGCCTGACAGTCCAAACTGCCACCCACATCGCGGTAGCTGCTTGCTGAGTACATGTCGGATTTAGTCACGTCTTCATTATATAGATTTCTGCTGTTTGGGGCAGAAATATCTAAAAGCAGACTTAGAGCTTTCTGTATATCTCTTTTCCAGCAATACTGTTCATTCTTTACAGACACAGTTGTAGCCCATGGGGATTATTTGGCCTAGCATATAAGTAGAGGAAACGGTATAGGTTTAGTGTGGCTTGCCAAATACGTATAGGAGGAGCGGTGGGATTTGAATGACCGGTCAGATAAGTAGGAAAGGTAGGGATGGGTTTGTAAAGCCTCCTTTATAGTATGGGAGGTGAGTTCTGGTTTGGATAGCCTCCCATATAAGTAGGACAGGTTACATGGGGTTTGTGTGACCTCTTATTTAAGCATGATAGGCAGTGTAGAGTTTGTATAGACTTGCTCAAGTCTTTGATTATGAACATTCATTAAATGATTAAACACAATCAGAATTAAAGTTAATAACTGCCCATGAATCAAGACTTGTCCACTATGAACAGAATCTCCTGTCTATGGCCCCTAAATACTCCCTGTAGCCCAATACATCCTCGTACCACTCCCCCTCTCCCTCTCCAGTTCCCTGGCCGCCTGTGCTGTCATAGCAATAAATTTCACCTTTTCCTGACTGTGACCTGATTGAGATCAAAGTGAGAAGGTATCAATCTCCCAGCAGATATCTGACAAGTAGTCCGGATATCTGTATGGAGAGTGTTGGGAATACTGGAGTTAAACAGCGCGAGAAGTCCAACACCATTACCGATTGTACCAGTCCATGTATCCCTGCGAGGTGGGTAGCCATAGGATGCAGGGACTGGAGGCAGTATAGGGTTTGTATTGCCTCCCATATATGTAGTGGAGGCGGGATGGGATTATATCTTTGTAGCTGTTGAATGTTTACTTGGAACGGCTCACTAGATCCTAAGGTCACTGACTATTTTTATGTACACTTGCCTATCTTATTGTTGCAATCATTGTTGTGTATATGATTTAGGAAGCGTACGTACCATTTATCAATTCGGGCCTTGATAGGGTTGATGGTGAGTCTTGAGCTGTGGAAAAAAATTGAACAATATGTTTAATACAAGAATATATAAGTTTGTATCAGGAAGGACAAATACATTTTGGTGAATGTCAACTATTCGGTGTGTCAGTATGAAGCATTATAACATTTAGTCCAATAGAGAAATATTTGATAGAGATTTAATAAATCAGTTGTTTATTAAATCATGCAGTTACTGAAGAAATGCTGTATAAGGAAATTAAACATGCAGATTTTCAATCAATATACATGTATAAAGCCAACACACAATACTTTTTTCCCAGAATGATTCATATGAATGTTGTAATAATTTAGGCTATGATCAAAAATGTAAATATTACCTTTAGAATTATATTTCAATGTGTGCAGATTACGACGAATTATCAATAAAGATGATTTATCAAAATAGGTCATTACAGAAGAAAGCACGAGTAAGTTCCTAGGTATCACTATAGAATTAGTATGGTGTTAAACTCGTAAGCGATAACCTACTATTAGTGTTTCGATATTATAACTTTTGCAATAAGATATTGCTTGTTACACCATAAAATAGGCTAAATAAGTACAAAAAAACCACATATTGTATCTTAACTTCTTATTGAGAATTATGAACTACAAATCAGAGGATTCTTATATATATTCATTATCAATTCCCAACTGCTGATTAATAGGTCTTGCATGAACTCGAAAGCCTTATAGATATTACACCACTGAAAGAGTATTCGACCACAAAACGCGATTTGTACTAGGTGACCACCAAACGGATATATCAAGTGCCAGTAGAAGCTCTATTTTAAAATTACACATATATATTACAGGATAATATGTACATACCGGAAAAATGCTTGACAATGCATTATAAATATTGTTTCGCCAGTAGAAATTTATACAAGTAGATATTTATACAAGCGTGCTCATATGACAGCATTTGGCATGGCAAGGAGGATTTGTGAAAGTATTTTATTCTTAATTAAAGGGTTTATCTGATAGTTCGAAAGAATCAAGTGTCTGGGATGTCACAGAACGAATTGTGTGCTCCATTATTAACACTTAAATCACACGAGACAATCAAGAGCAGGAGAGGGTGATGGTAATTTCATGTCTTAACTTATAGATTCTATCACGGAATGTGCTTTTAAAAGTGTTGACGGTTACCTCCATATCATTGAAGCACATGCCACTATCTCACGGATATCACCAAATCATTCATACGACCGATTCACGTAAATAGATAAACTTAACCGAAGCTGACTGTCTATTCACGTACGTTTCACATTTGATTGACAATTTCCAAAATCTTATAAGTAGGGGCCAATGAGAGTTCTATATTCTATTTATTTTTTTCAATGGCATATGCCCCGACCCCAATGTAGCTCACGGTTACCAATACCACAGTTTAGAGGTATTTTAAAAAGTTTGTATTCTTCTTTGCATTATCAGCAGGGTGCGTTAAAGAGTTGACAGTCTGCATCAGTGGTGTTCGTAAGACCAATTTCAAGCTGGATGAAAATGTAGAGGACTCGCAACATACATCGCATTGGAACCATTCATTAATACGTTGACAACTCAACAGTTAGCATTATGGGTGCCAGGCAAAATGTTACTCATCCATTGATGCTACCTGATAAATACAACAAAAATATAGAACGTGGAATGCGTTTGAAATCTCTCTTACACAAATGTTCAGGGTTAGTCTTTTAGCTGCAATGAAAACCTACATTCATTGTAGTTTAGCGTTGGTCTGTATAGCCTTGACGACAGACCCCGAACAGAGAGCGTTTCTTTAATAGTAAGGTCTTTTCACCATTACTTCTGCTTAACTACTTTATACATATGTATCGAGAATATTGAATAAAGGAACATTAGTATTTTTTAGTACAATGCTGATTCTACTTTTCACCCGGTTCAGACCATTGAGGAGTCATCGATTAATAAATGTGATTAGTGCCTGTATTAGATATAGAAGGACAAGGACATGCCATGGATATGATCTTTGGCGTCGTACGAAGTCGTTGGTTCTACAGTGTCGTGGCTCCATTTCCAAGCATCAAAGTGTTCCCGATGTCCGCCTATATATATATTGGATATCAAAACCAATGACCGCGGGTACAAATATCACACCGACAATTTGGGGTCACACCATAGGTATATTGTCACAACAAAAGAAAAGCGTCATTACATTAAAGCACAGACATAGATAATATTGTATTTATCAATTATTTGAAAATAGGTTGCACAAGCATTAATAGCATATTATCCACTCTTCACCTTATGTTTGTTAAATACATGCCTATGGTCTGATGCAATTCGATGCAACATGTACTGCACCTTACGTTTGTGTTAGATATATGACATTACAATACATCACTATACTTGTCCATTTTTAAGCAGAGAAAGAAAAGAAAGTCTGAGAAACGGAGGTAAAATAGGAAAAGAGAATAAATCAATTGATAAGGTATTAAGGACAGAGTTAATACATCTGGAAGGTTTTATTTTTCAGACCGAGTCAAAACAAATAACTCGCCTAGAAAGTAGTTTATCTCCACACACATGTACAATACTGCTATGCCTGGTGAATATAACCAGATTGAGATAAATTACAAGGATTAATCTTTGAACTATTGTCATGATTATATGTGATTGACTGTATAATATTAATCAAGCTCATGATTTTTAAGAAACTTCTATTTACTATTAGTCTATCCCAGTCTATCTTACCATGAATCTTTAACGCTGCGATTTGATTATGCCTATTCAGATCTGTAAGATGAATACTCCCCACCCCCACCCTTCTCATGGAGGCCTACTTATAACAGGGATGGGCAAGGTAGTGGCGGCGAGACTTATACCGTACTCTAGTCCAGCATTTAGCGCTTCACGCCAAGGCCCAGCCTCTCGCTGGGGTTCTCCACGGGACCCCGCCTCTCGACTTCTTGAGGCCCGAGCAATTTTCGAACTGACCTAGTAAACATTGGTTCAACCTGACACGGTTGACAGCAACTTTAAACGGTTCAATAAAGAAGAGGGAACTTACTTTCAACTTGCAATCGCTCGTTTTCAAAGTGTTGCATCTCTTGGAGCAGCAGTCCCCGACTGCGATCATCCAAGGTGACGATGAACGTCCGTGCGGCTTTTTCATTCTTTATCTCCGGACTCGGGAACTGATGCACATGAGATACCCGAGTGTCTCTCGCGGCTAGCGATCTATTCGCCACTGAAAGAAGCTGAGATACACGCCCACTCCTGCTTATGGCCCTATATAATCCACAACAGTTCGATATAGAACCCCACGTTGCCATGTTTGCACTCTGAAGCACAACCACTGACTCATCTGCCTTTCTAACGTGCAGACGGACACCACTGTAACGTTGCTGGAACGGAAGTAGTTCACAAAGGTCAAGGTCGCATGGTCGGGTGCTCGTTGGTGGGTTTTCGGCAATGAAATCAACATTTTTACTCATTTGGATCCTACAGTGTTTTCACAACTTCATACCGTTATTGAAAGATTTAAAATCAAGTTATTTTGTTTATTTTTACTCAACATACTTTTATTTCTTTGTAACTTATTGTGGGTTTCATTTCCCAATAGACATATGCTTGCCTCGACCGAGCACGTGATACAATAACAAACAAAATGGCGGGTGTATACGTCTTGTTTACATTTGTATTGGTGTTTATTCCGATGAATTCAGGAAGCTATGTGAAATATCAAGGTGCAAATGGCGTGATACACTTCAACAAAGGTATGTCCTTTTCTTGTATCTACTATTTGAATTGAAAGTCAAAGGCGTCATCTCGGCATAATGTTTTATGTTGCTTGTTCACTGCAATCCAACCTGACTCACGACATCAACCCAAGTCCTAATTCGAAATGGTACTTGGACCATACGCTTGGAAGCCTTTACGCTTAGGACGATAAGCTTCGTGAATTGGACGATATGATTCGTTTTTGGTAGTTGGCGCCGTGGCCGCCTCGGAAGATACGCTTTATTTTCGAATATCAGTGGTTCGGAGTGGCCAATCCTCTTCATAGTCTATAGGTTATAATTTATATAGTCCCCTACCTTATGTTAAAGTTTCATGTCTTAATTCTTATGAGAAGTGGGTGAAATCACCCGAAAAAATGACAGGACCGCACATGAGTGATAATAGGTGCACATAGCGATCGGAAAAAATGTCACTCGCATAACGGCAAATTTACATAAGTTCCCTTTAGAGAATCAAACTATAAACCTACCGATTGTTTCATGAATGTATTTTGACATCTATTAGTCTTTACCTGGTGTTTCTAAACCAATTATTCACAGAGTTATCACCTGAAATGTACAGAGTGGCTTTAGACTTGTGCTGTCCAAGTTTGACAACACTGACACACACAGTCGAATAGATCGACGGGCCGTACCGTACACAGAATTTTCTGCACTTCCCATAGGAATTTAGCAATGAAACTTTTAGACGACTTAGGGACATATGTGACCTATACGCCTTTAAAATATGAAGAAAATCTGCCACACCGATCGGCGGTTATTACCGAAATAAAAAATGGCATGTGGCTGAAGCTAAGAAAAATCATATGGTCCGTCGCTCACGCGTGGAAAAGCGAGGCGTGCCGGCTCCGAAGCTTATCGTCCAGCATTCCCAGAAATCAGACCAGGGACTGTTTCACTAGTTTCGTGACATGTCTTGATCGTCTAGATGGTATGTCCGGTTTCATAAGAACTAGACATAAGACTTCGTTTTGTCCCTTCCTGCTTGCACTGTTGGTGCCGCTTTTCATATCTGTCTAACACCTTTGTCACGAAACTAGTGAAACATGATTGTCGTATCTGATACCGTTTATAGCCTCAGCGGAGGCGGTTATATTAGCACAGACACAAACGCGAGACGCCCGCCATTTAGATCGTAAACCGGCAGTTGTTTATTCTACCTTCAATCCTGGAGAGTTCCACAACGGATCTGACATCACTTTTCCATTTTTTTCAAAGTTCTTAAGTTTTCATTGCAATCGCACATCATCATAAGACCATCATGTTTCTTATATTCTATGACATTAGAAACCAGTCGTGTTTCTTATAAAACTATCACGTCTCATACATGTTATGACTTTACAAGCTTGTCATGTTTCTTATATGTTATGACATCACAAACCGGTCATGTTTCTTAAAAAACTATCATGTTCCTTACACATTATAACATTAAAAGGATGTCATGTTTCTTGTTCACATGTTATGACATAACAAAACCATCATGTTTCTTAAAACTATCATGTTCCTTACACATTATAACATTACAAGGATGTCATGTTTCTTGTTCACATGTTATGACATAACAAAACCGTCATACTTTTTTGGTACAACCCTTGCGCGGGTTGGTCTGGTTTCCACCTGGGTTGATTCTGCCTCAACATCAGGCCCATCGCCTACTTCGTCATTACTCATAACCTCACTAGGTATGTATTTCTTTACTTGAGAACTGTTTCTCTTATACCTCGTCCCTTCTGGGCTTTCTACTGTAACTTGGCTACCTGCCTTTGATACAACTGCATATGGCTCGGGAATAAATGGTGTTTGCATTTTGTTTTCTACCCTATCCCTCTTAAGTAGGACGCTGTCCCCCAAGTCGATGTCTGAGATAATCGCGTTACGTCGTCTGTCTGCTTGCATTTTAGACAAGCCTTTCTTTTCAGCGTCGCGATCACGAGTCTCTAAATCAACGACATCCTGTCTCAGTTCTGGTACCTTGGTTCGGATCTTTCGACCAAACAGTAGTTCAGCTGGGCTTTTCCCAGTTGTTGCATGTGGAATCGCACGATACACACTAACATATCTAAGGATTTCTCGTTTCCAATCCTTCCCAGTGGCATGGGCGATACGCATTCGCTTCTCAAGTGATTGGTTCTGTCTTTCGACTTCCCCATTTGCTTGTGGCCATCTTGGTGTTACTTTGTGATGTCTGATGTCACATTCTTTCATGTAGTCTGCAAAGACTTCTGACACAAACTGCGGTCCGTTGTCAGATGACAACGTTTCTGGCAGACCATGAGTCCCGAATATATATTCCAGTGCCTTCTTGGTGTCCTCGGCAGTGGTCGACCTCATGATTTTGTATTCATAGAATCTGCTGTAGTAATCTACTACTACCAGTATAGATTCTCAGCTTAGGAGCGGTCCCAAGAAATCTATTGCCAGGTCCTGCCATGGACCAGCTGGGAATGTGGTCGTCCTGATTGGTTCAGGCGGGTCTGGTCTACTGGTGATCTGACACCCGTGACATGATCGGCAGTACTTTTCTGCATCTTTTTCCATATTTGGCCACCAGACCTTTGTCCGTAGGTTTTGCTTAGTCCCTACAATCCCAAGGTGTCCTTCGTGCGCTAAGGCTAACACCCTTGGTCTGAGCTTCTTGGGTATGACTAGGCGGGTACCGCGCAGTACCACATACCCGATTGCTCAAAGCTCTGAACTCACTGCCGCATACATCTTGTTTGGGCAGTCGTCCCATCTACAGGACTCGATGCGTCTCCTCACATCGGTCAGTTCTCCGTCCTCGGCAGACTCTCTCTCTACTTCCCTAGTAGTCATGGCCTTCGGTGTAGCGTTCACTGCTACAAACCGCACATAGCTCTCCGTCTCATTATTTCTGTCTGTCGGTTGCGGAGTCTTGTCTATCAACAGTCTTGACAGTGGGTCTGCTATGTTCGTTTTACCTGGTATGTATACCACTTTAAACTTGTAGGCCTGCATTCGAAGCACCCAACGCTCGATACGTGCACATGGCTTTGACCTCGGTGAGTAAATCACCTCAAGGGGCTTGTGATCTGTATGGAGTTCAAACTCCAAACCATAGACATACGGATGAAATGTCTCGCACGCCCACACCAGAGCTAACGCTTCCTTCTCGGTCTGAGAGTATCTCCTCTCGACATCGGTTAGCGCTCTGCTGGCATACCTGATCACCCTTTTTTCCTTCCCTTGAAACTGCACCAGCACGGCACCTAACCCTACTGGGCTCGCATCTGCAACCACAATAGTCTTAGCGTCTACATCAAAATATCCGAGAGTCTCGGAGCTTGCAAGCAGCTTCTTGAGTTTCTGAAATGACTCGACCTGTTCGGGACCAAAAACAAAAGGTTCACTCTTTCTGGTCAGCTTCCGAAGCGGCTCTGCGGTTGAAGCAAGGTCCGGCATGTACCTAGCACTGAAATTAACCAAGCCGAGAAAACTCCTCACCTCAGTTACCGTTTCAGGCTCACTTGCCTCCAGAATGGCCTTCACCTTTTCCTTTGCAGGATGCATGCCTGTCTGGGTCAGTCGGTGTCCCATGAAAGTCATTTCCATCACAAACAATTCAGTCTTGTCAGGGTTTGCGGTCAGTCCGTGTTCCCTTAATCTACTGAATACCTCTGTCAGCGTCTCGTAGTGACTAGCTACGTCAACAGTATGCACAACTGAGTCATCTGAAATATTGACTACCCCTGGAATTCCCTGCAGGACATTCCTAACTATGCGTTGGTATATTTCACTCGCTGCATTAATGCCAAAGGGCATTCGCTTGTACCTGTACAAACCAGTATGAGTCACAAATGTTGTCAGGTCCCTAGCCTCTTCGTCTAGTTCTATCTGGTGGTACCCCCACTTCAGATCTACCTTAGAGAACACTCTACTCTCTGTCATGTCTTGTAGGGCTTCGTCTATTGTAGGGATGGGCTGTCGTTCCCTAAGAACAGCTTCGTTTACACGCCTCATATCTACACATAGTCTTATGTCACCATCAGTCTTTGGGGCTATTACAACAGGACTTACCCACCTAGTTGCCTTTTCTACTGGCTCAATGATGTCTTGGTTTTTTGAAAATTGCTTTTATTGCATCGATTCAATACAAAATCGCTCTTCCAGCAATAGCATAATGGAAAACAGAAAGAAAGCTGATGGTATTTACAATGAGCTTAACAGTAGTCGATTATTATCCCATATTATCGTCATACTACACAGTAGTTCCGCTCTTATGTAAGGATACAACATTTTGATGTCTGGACAGATCTTTTGCAGTATGGTGTGAAATATTACATATACTCACTTCAACAGGTGTGCTATAATACCTTTTTTATATAACAGTTTTGAGTTTTCGTTTTGCAGATTTGCGGACAAAGTGTTCCAGAGGCTCAATCCAAAATAGACTGATGACTTCCTAAACTTCTCCTTCTTGGGTCTGGGCATATACAGACAACATTTATCTTGTGATCTCGTTTTCATACCAATATCCCTGTCTACTTCCTTTAGCTGGTGATTATCTTTCAGTCGTTTTATTATTCCCATTAGGAGCATTTGTCGGCGGATTTCCGGGGATATAACGTCAGATTTGGATAATAGATTTTCAGTGCTGATATATTTCCCACCTTCGTAAGCCTCTCTTTTCAAAGCAATTCGCAATGCTCTGTAGATGCCCCTATTCACCTTAGACTTTGTGTCAATAGTTGACCCTTCCAAAAGAAATGAGCAATGGTCCACTAATGGCAGTATACAGGTTTTGGCGATTCTTAGAGCAGTGTTTTTCTTTACCAGATGTCTGATCCTGCGGAAGACCGCGCATTTATCGTTTAACATTCTAAGTAACTTTAGTCCGTGTCCCTTAAAACTTAATTCTGTGTCTATGATAGCTCCTAGATAATTTATTTCATTTGTTGTCTCTAAAATGTCTGTTCCCAACTTTATATCCCCGCGAATTTCTCTTTTTATCTTTGCTCTTCCCCCATAGTACATTATTTTTGTCTTTTTTGTGTTTATGCTCAACTTGTTAGCTGCATACCAAGAGCCTAACCTGTCTACTGCCCTTTGTATTTTCGATTCAGCCCTCTGTAAAACGGTATCATTGGCCACGACCACCAAATCATCCGCATACATTATTACAAAAGCATCGCTAGACACGGAGAGTGGAAGGTCGTTCACGTAGACAAGGAATAGCAAAGGGCCCAGTATGGAACCCTGTCAATGAGACTCTGAATTTTCTCCTCAACCTTTTTCCGCAAACCGAACGCCGTACGTCTCAAAGGCTGAGCTACAGGTTTCACAGTAGGGTCTATCTTTAAGCTGACTGGTTCCCCTTTCCACTTACTAAGGCCACTCAGAACATCTTTATTCTCAAGTCTAACCCTTTTCCTGAGGTCTTGCATACTCCCCAGACTACTGTCAACTTTATTCACCCCTACTCCAATTTTCAGAACACCCAACTTCTCAGAAGACTCCCTCCCCAGAAGTGGTGCCCCGTCGCTCTCAACGACTACAAACTCTGTCGCAATCTTGCGGTCCCCCACACATGCTTCAGCAATAAAACAACCTGCAACCTCTAGTGGCTCACTTGATGTGTAAGTGAACAGCTTCTTTTTTGTTTGCTTACACTTACATACAATTTTCTGTTTCTTACACTGTTCCCACATTTTCCGGTCAATGATATTACAGTCACTTCCAGAATCAATTACAAAATCAACAGATACACCACCGATATCAACAGCAATCATTTCACCTTTAGGCTTTGCCACCTTCACACAGAAATTGTAATTGTCGTCAGGTTCTTCCTCCACCACCTGGTGGATCTTACCCCTTTTTGAACCACTTTTAAAATGGGGCTTACCTTTATCACCTTCTCTACCACTGTACTTTGGACATTTAGCCTCAAAATGACCCTTGGCCTTACACTTCCTACACTGCTTGTGCTTGGCCGGACACTTATCATCCCCAGCGTAATGACCTTTATAACCACAGTTCCAACAATTACCTTTTTCTCTTTGCGTATCCTTAGCAAACCCCTTACGTTGTTTCTGAAAACTAATTTTGTTGACATTTTGACCCTTTGTTGCACACATTTTGGTAGACTGTGACTTCACTGCCTCATGGTTAGCTGCTATACTCAGTGTTTGTTGCAGATTCAGGCCTGCACCTTTCTCAAGAAACTTCTTTTTTAGTTTGTCATCGCGACACTTCTCAACAACCTGGTCACAGATATAATCATCCTTAAGATCACCAAACTCACACCCTACAGCTAATTTTCTTAGGCGTAAACAAAACTGAGCCACAGACTCACTGTCCTCTCTTTGTGCCTTCCGGAACATATGTCTCTCGTAGGTCTTGTTGGTGGGCACAACAAAATTTGCCTTCAGGGCAGCGACAGCTTCCGTCCAGCCCTTTGCATCCCCGGTGTTGGGCAGCGAGGCAAAGATCTCTCTCACCTCAGCCCCAGCAGTATACAATAACAGGGCTCTCCTCTGTGCTTTGTTGTCATCCCTCTCAGCGTCAACAAATAACCCTTTGCTGTCCGCATACGCATTGAACTCTTCCATGTAGGCCTGCCATCTCAGCGACACAGTAGAAGCATCACCAGAAACATCAAACGGCTTCATGCCCCTTATATCCATGAACTCTGCCATGATTCAGATCTGTAGTCCACCACACAATAAATCACACACAGTAGGAACACCTCAAACTGATACTATATCTCACATAAACTAGATCTCAATGTATTTCACACCTAGGCCCATAAATCAGAGTCACTGAAAATAAAACACACACAGGTATTTGCAAAATACACAGTAGTAAATCACAATTCACAGTACCACAATACCATAGGCCAAGGCACAGTTGAGTCAATAGTTCAATAATATAGCATAGATTCAGTCCCAAAGACAAAGTTCAATATGTGTGGTATATTCTACAGTCTCTATCTGAATCAGTCAGTTCACAGATCACATGGCAGTTCACTTCAGTACTCACGGTTCTTGTTTTCAACACTCATAAACACAGCATTGATGACTTGGCTTCCTTCAGGATGTAACCACCATAGCACAGTCACAGCCACTGAGTCAGTTCCACTCCACTGTGGTGCTGTACACAGAGACTTCAGATCAGCTGATTTCTCCTGTAGAAGTACACAGGAACACATCTCCATCCTTCAGTCATGGTGTTTCAGTTACTGCACCCTTCAGTCACTGCATCCTTCACTTCAGTAACTGTTTTCAGTCACTTACCGCTGCTTCTTGGGGGCCGTCTCAAAACGTCCACCGCATCCTCGCTGTGGGCGCTGTTTTTTTTCCCGCGTCACGTTTACTAAAGTTCGACTTCTTGTATGTGAAGGGGTCGATGTGGTCAAACCACATAGTTCTCCACCTTCCCCAACATCTCAGAAGTAAATCCTCGTCGCCATTGTTGTATCTGATACCGTTTATAGCCTCAGCGGAGGCAGTTATATTAGCACAGACAGAAACGCGAGACGCCCACCATTTAGATCGTAAACCGGCAGTTGTTTATTCTACCTTCAATCCTGGAGAGTTCCACAACGGATCTGACAATGATGTGTAGATTTGTCTAATTCTTATGTTCAGGGTGGGTATCAGACGTTTCGCACTGACAGCCCATTCGCACCAGCCGTTTCGCACTGTAAACAAGCCTATTCGCACTGGAAATCAAAACAATAACAAAGCATGACGTGTTTTGCACTTCGCTGCTCCCACATATTTTGCTGACGGAAATTACCTGTACATCCGTGAATAATGCATTGATTTTGACATAGAATATAGATGGTATCAAATAAAACTTTTAAAGGCCAAGACTCAGAGGAGTATGGCCAGTTTAGACGTCAGAAAGTCCTAAACCCAGCGCGAACGTCTCGCCGTTTTCGCGCTCGCAGCAAAGAGTGTAATGGATATTGGCAAATTCTGGAATGTTTCCTTTCGAAAATCAAAGTAAAAACTTCTGCACGCCTTCAGCTATCTATTTAGATAATGGCCTTTATCTGGAGTCTCTACGTTAAGTATTCACGGTTATTTTAGGTTAGAAGTACAGAGTGTGAAACCAAAGTTTGTTTGAAGCAGCTTGTTGACATCTTGCGCAAGGCATCACTCCGATTCTAATCGCGAATGTGTAAGAACTGACAATAATTTAGGTAATTCCAAGTAACTGTGAGTACAATTAGTCTGCTGGTGAAAGACTCTCAAAGTGTTGTACTATTTTATCATTATCAAGGGGTGGTAACACTAAGTTCGATTTTTAGTGCAAATCATCCGATGCGAATCATCCGAGTAGCAGTGTGAAACCGCTTTCAGTGTGAATGGTCGTACATTCTTTGGGGTCTGTCTTTTCGAAAGGGTAGCTACTTGTGTTGTCACGAAACTAGACAACCCCAATGTCTGTATAGTATCACAGACATGTCACGAAACTAGTGAAACAGGTCCCTGTTGCACGGTTTCAGTAGTTTCGTGACATGTCTAGATGGTGTCTGTGACACCATACGGACAGATCACAAGATTGCAGTCGATGACACATGGAGTTTCACTCACTTCTCGTAGGAATTAAACAATGACACTTTAACATGAGTAGAGGATAATCTAATCTATAATCATTCCAAATATGAAGAATATTGGCCGCTTCGATCTTCTGATATTTGCTAGTCATTTTCCGCTGTTGTTTGCACTGTTGGTGCTGCTGTTGATGTCTGTCTAGGCCTTCTGTCAAGAGACTACTGAAACAGGTCCCAGGGGCCCGTTTCAATAGTCTGTAGGACGTCCGTTATTGGGTCCTGCGACACAATAGCGGCAGTTTGCCTTTCAATAGTTTAGTGACAACCCATTCTGCAACACAGGGTTACAGACTGGCGCTAATAGTGGCATGTGCCATTTCATAAAACCGTTGTCCGGTCACTGTATGGGTCACAGATGTGTCCCAAATAGAGAGAGGGTATACCCTCTCTCTATCTGTGGTCACAGAAGCGTAACTTTACTTTCCATAGGAATTAAGCTATGAAACTTTAACCCCAGTTAGGGACACATATATCTTATAAACATGCCAAATATGATATTCACATTAGAATTTTGTCATAGCAAATGCTGCTCTGGTGGCCAGTGTAGGATTACTCAAGCATGGGGGCAAATTTATGCGGCGACCTTCACCTTGATAGCACTTGTTCCCAGTAGCATATACACCATCAGGGCCAGGGAGCAATATCACCATGTCACCAACAGTGAACTGACACACCACCCCAATAGTGACATGCCTTATGAAACAAGACTTTAATTTTTTCACTATTCCTGTCACTATTGGGGTCACTAATCATGTCACTAACTGGATAGTGATGGGCCCCTGTTTCACTAGTTTCGTGACAAAAGTACCAACAGTGCAAGCAAGAAGGGACAAAACGAAGTCTAATGTCTAGTTCTTATGAAACTGGACACACAATCTAGACACCATCTAGACATGACACGAAAAAGGATCCAAAATGTGATGCAAAAAAGATTTAGTTTACATCACTGAAGGTAAGGTCACATGAACATGCACTGACATTGACAGGATTACCTAGTACCAAGGAAGTGTTTTTCTGTACCATGGGAATAAGCACATGTGCTCTCAGACAGTCCCTCAGGCAGTCAAAGTTTCTCAGACTAGAATGACCCAGCAACAGGGATGTAGAGATGACCGTATGTCTTATTTTTGTATTATGAATCACAAACCAACAAATCCTGGATTTTTGTCATGTATTTTTAATTATCAATACCTAATTTTAGATTGGAAACTGTTGATGATAAATTGACCTTAATTATCAACATAATAAACAGCTCTCTAGTTATAAAATAAATGTAAAATTAGGGAATTGAAGATAATAGACAAACAACAACCCTGGATTACTCAGGAAACTACAGAATTGTTAAGGCATAAAAATAAGTTGTTAAAAATAGCTAGGAAAACAGGAAGGGAAGAATATAAAATCTTAGCAAAACTAGCTAGAAATCTAGCAAATCAGTCTAAAAAAAGCCAGGCAAACATGTATTCCGAACAATAAATAATATACTTCCATCTGCACCATAAATAATATACTTTCATCTGCAACAGATTTAACTGGACCCAAAATTGAGCTAAAAAATGATGACAATATTAGATTACACGTTCTATGGAGCAAAAGTCTATTTGGAGGAGGACAGTCAGAATCTTACTACAATCCGCAGATCCTTCGGCCGATGCAAGTTCTCTAAATAGCCGTTTGGGCTAAGTGTGAGTCAACACACCTTTCAAAAGAAGATTGACCAGATCTTGGACAACTACCCAAGCTTCATAGGGATTGCAGACTACATTGCATGCTAAGGAAGACTGAAGAATAGCATAATGCGAACCTACTGAACCTACAAGGAAGAACGGCTTGGTCTACAACAGCAATAAGTGAAAAATCACGAAGACACAAATACAATATTTTAGAATGGTGTTTGGTGCCAATGACATGAAACCAGATGAAAAGAAGGTTACATGCCCACACGTAAGTTTAAGACTGAATTGCGGAAGTTTGTGCGCCTCATGAAGCCCATTCATTCGCAAGCTGTCTATACAAGCTGAGGTTACAACTAAAGAAAGATATCCCATCTGAACTGTCTAAGGGCTATCAACATGTGTATGAGTTATTGAAGACCTATCATCAATGAAGCACACGTCAAATACTACAACACCAACATTTTCACTTGTTGATATAAGCTTGAGAGATAGTGCAACTACACCAACATTGAGAAAGAAATGTTGGTTATAACGTTTGGCATCAGTAGATTCCACACATACCTCAACAACAGGCCTTCTACAGCTCTTATCAACCAGAGGCCCTTGGAAATTATCTGCGAAGGCACCATCGCAGATCCAGGCCATTATGTGAGCAGTGACAGACTATGATTTCACAGTCAGGTATATGCCTAGGAAAGATATGGGACCTGAGCCAGATCAATGCTTTAACCCATTAGCGCCGGATGTTGCCTTAAGGCATCTTTTCCAAGGCTTAAATAGTTTATATATAATAGTTTAGGGAATAATAGATGAATAAAATTGAAACTTTCACAGAATGTAGGTATAATTTTGCATTTGATATTCTAAGATATAAATCATAATATAATATCAAAGATTACGTGTTATATCACATGATCTAATAATTAATGTTTCACAATCCGCCTCTAAGACCCGTCCCCTGGCGGTATACACTGTTACTATTACCCGGCCTTACGGGCATTGCTTTGCCACAGGCACCCGGCGATAAAGGGCTAAGTCGTCTACCAAATCTAAAAAACTCAGGAGACACCTCGTAAGATGTCAAGACTGAGCAGGTATACATAGTTTACTGATGATTGACCGATGTCTATTGTAGTAAATACTACTAAATCGTTACCGGAGGTTCCCGGAGGATACCTCTGGACGGGCCGGAGGACCCGGAGGTACCCCGGAGGCACCGGAGGTACCCGGAGGGTTTGCTCTGTAATGCCCCACGAGCCCACCAGGTGGTGTCCTGGTCCCGGAAATGACATCAGAGGGTCCCTGGAGCCCTCCTATATAAACCTCCGAGGGTGCCTCCGGGAGTCAGTCTGGCTTGGGACCGGGCTTGGAACACCTCCGGCGACAACGAGGGCAACCGCCCGCCAATACCAGTGGCCCCGGAGTGAGAGCAGAAAGGTTACCGTAGTGACCTGCCTTGAGCCCCGTGTGGCTCGCCGGAGGCAGCTGTTGTTGTTAGATAACAGTTACTGTTGTTGCTCATGCCGCCTGAGGCTTACTTGTCTATAGCTAATAAAGATTCTCAGTTATGCAGTAAACTGGTGTCCTCGTTGTGTACTACATTGGTGGCAGCAGTGGGATATCCCATCTCGGTGCACAACGAGGTCCGGAGGTACCTCCGGGAGTTTCTAGAGGGACCTCCGAATTTCCGGAGGGTCCGGAGGCGTCAGGAGGCATCTGGAGGTGCCTTACAGTAACCCTCAGTGAATCAATTCTGAAGGGGTCAAGGTCACACTCTCTGATGGTTTCAACCCTGATCTGTGTGCTTGTCACGCTACTAGTGTTGGCCCAGGGTCGAGACAAGCCAAGGGTCGAGGAGGGCCATCCGGCGGAGGGCCATCCGGCGGAGGGCCATCCGGCGGAGGGCCATCCGGCGGAGGGCCATCCGGCGGAGGGCCATCCGGCGGAGGGCCATCCGGCGGAGGGCCATCCGGCGGAGGGCCACCCGCAGGACCGCCACCCGCAGGACCGCCACCCGCAGGACCGCCACCCACAGGACCGCCACCCGCAGGACCGCCACCCGCAGGACCGCCACCCGCAGGACCGCCACCCGCAGGACCGCCACCCGCAGGACCGCCACCCGCAGGACCGCCACCCGCAGGACCGCCACCCGCAGGACCGCCACCCGCAGGACCGCCACCCGCAGGACCGCCACCCGCAGGACCGCCACCCGCAGGACCGCCACCCCAAGGAGGGCCACCCCAAGGAGGGCCACCCCAAGGAGGGCCACCCGCAGGACTGCCACCCCGAGGAGGGCCACCCCGAGAAGGGCCAACCCGAGGAGGGCCACCCAGAGGAGGGCCACCCCGAGGAGGGCCACCCCGAGGAGGGCCACCCCGAGGAGGGCCACCCCGAGGAGGGCCACCCCGAGGAGGGCCAGTCCGAGGAGGGCCAGTCCGAGGAGGGCCAGTCCGAGGAGGGCCACCCCGAGGACCGCCACCCCGAGGACCGCCAGTCCGAGGAGGGCCACCCAGAGGACCGCCACCCCGAGGAGGATCATCCTGGGGGATGCCGTCGGGAGAGATGCTGTCAGGAGGGGTGCCATAAAGAAAAGTGTCATCAGGAGGAGTGCCTTCACGAGAAGTGCCGTCAGGAGAGGTGCCATCCGGAGGGATGCTGTCAGGAGAGGTGCCGTCAGGAGAGGTGCCATCCGGAGGGATGCCATCAGGAGGGATGCTGTCGGGAGAGATGCCGTCAGGAGTGCCATCAGGAGGGATGCTGTCAGGAGGGATGCTGTCATGCTAAATAAAAACAGTTGTAATCGTAATGTTTTTCAGTAATTACAAGTAGTGTTGACTTTATCAGAGTGATCTCTCTATTTTCAGACAGTTGGTTGTTAATTAGGTGGGGAGAGTCTAGTAAATACTACTGGATCGTTACCGTAGGTTCCCAGAGGATACCTCCGGACGGGCTGGAGGACCCGGAGGCACCGGAGGTACCCGGAGGGTTTGCTCTGTAATGCCCCACGAGCCCACCAGGTGGTGTTCTGGTCCCGGAAATGATGTCAGAGGGTCCCTGGAGCCCTCCTATATAAACCTCCGAGGGTGCCTCCGGGAGTCAGTCTGGCTTGGAACCGGGCTTGGAACACCTCCGGCGACTATGAGGGCAACCGCCCGCCAATACCAGTGGCCCCGGAGTGAGAGCAGAAAGGTTACCGTAGTGACCTGCCTTGAGCCCCGTGTGGCTCGCCGGGTTCGAGGAGGTCGGAGCCGACCCCCGGAGGCAGCTGTTGTTGTTAGATAACAGTTACTGTTGTTGCTCATGCCGCCTGAGGCTTACTTGTCTATAGCTAATAAAGATTCTCAGTTATGCAGTAAACTGGTGTCCTTGTTGTGTACTACACTATAGAAGCAATGACCTCAGCTGATCACTTGCTGAATGACTTGAAGGAAATTATCTTCCAAGGATGGCCCGAGATCCAAAAGGAGCTTCCTTTTTATGTACCCAGCTTCTGATCATGATATGATGGACTGACTCTTTAGAGAACTTATCATGAAGGCGAAAAGCATTTCCATCTCTTAGCCTGAGACAGAATTAGAACCTAAGGTTGTCCCAAAAATGTATGTTTCACTAAAATACCAAGCACACATAGAAGAGCCTCAATATACTAGGCAAGCATTTGTTAACTACTGCAAAGGATACATAGTATGACATGTGAAATCTTCCCCGAGATATCCGCAATCAAATGGTCTCACTGTATATCATGTGGATATTGTGAAAAACGTCACGAAAAAGGCTCTGAGGCAGGAGAGGGTGTGTAACTGGAGGTACTGCACCTCCGCTTAACACCAATCAGCAACAATCTGTCTAGTCCTGCAGAACCCAACTTCCAGCACCTAATGAAAACACTGCCAACAAAGATGCATGCCACACGCCAAAATAACGACAACATCCGAGATGAGCTCAATGGCAGACAGAATAGTCAAAAGCAATAGCGTGACAGGGGCCCGTTGAATAATCTAGGATCGTACATGAAGACCCTTTTTGGTACGCCAAGGAAACCCAGACCATCTTAGCGAACGAAGTTAAATATTATTAAACGATAATCCTCGTACGAGTTACAGAAAAGGGTCTTCATGTACGATCCTAGATTATTCAATGGGTCGCTGGAAAGTCAAGGATGTTCCACCAGTGATCCCTGGTCAGCAGACAACATACCAGGACAACAAGACTGGCAAATGATTGCTAGCGAAGATAACATCAAGAGCTCTGATATAGAAAAGATGCATATTGCAGACACCAATATTGGCAAACAAACGCTCATGTAACAGTAGTGTCTGATCATTATACGACTCGATGATGTTATTACAAGGTGCTATTTCAATAAATCACACTATAGAAATATCATCAAGGGTCCCATACAAATGCCAACGAAAAAATGCAACCTGTCTAACACCTGTTTATCCGTGTACTAATCTAATTTAATGCTTAACACCTTTCTATCCGGAGTATTATCATTACATACTTTTTTTCACAAAGACTTCACAAAGTATTTGTCTTCAAGAATTAATACATCTAGATACTCTGTGACAAAAAAAGGCTATTCTTGAAATTGTGGTAGATTATAGATTGTGTACAGGTCTGCTTCGCACTGCATTGTGCATTGTAGGTCAAGCGTGTTTTTTTTCACGGTTTATAGGGTTATAGGAACTTTTATATTCATGAAATCCATCTATGCATGCATTCCCAATGGTCTCTGAAATCTTATCGAAGTCTCATTGTTCTGTGATATATGTTAGTCCCGTTTCTTTGTCAACTTATCGGTCTACTTTGACGCAGGTGTTTAATTTCCCTGTGGCTCTGATTATGGGACATATATAACTAGATAGATTAAAATAAGAATTATATTCACCGATATAGACTAGCCAAAATGCAGGGCTCAATATTGACTTCCTTCTTTTTACTTTCAATTTTTGTAGGTATCTCCCATGGTCAAACTAAGAACGTCACGTTGCCACTTGTCCTGTGGCATGGAATGGGTAAGTTCAAAATTATTATTGGTTGTTCACTTTCACCTATATGTAGAGGTATCAATTTAACTGAGCTTATAATGAAATATTTTGTCCACGGAATAGCTCGGATGTTTCTTCAATGTTGAACAAAATTATATGATTTAATGTTGTTATGATACACCAAAAACTGATTCCATCATTATAAATCGCTGTGGTCTGATTATCGATTTATAGATACATAGTTTCATTAAAGGGAATATCGATTTTTAAAAGCCATGTTCTAATAATCTGTGCCTATGGGTAGAGAGTTGATATTAGATGTGGATATTCCTTATATTGTGTTGGGCATGGATCCCATATTTCCATGACCAGACGACAGGTGTTACCCATTCTGTAAGGATCCTAAACTTGTCTGACCAGGCTCAGCCGATATAACCCTTTCAGTGCAGATTCTCTATTTCCTTAACCAGGCGACAGCTGTTGTAACCCCTTCAGTATGGGGCGAATTAAACGAATAGTCGAACAGCACATCCCTGGCATCTATCAATACTCTATGCGCATTGGCAATGACGTGATTGAGGTACTCAATACCATAACTTTTATAGGTTGGAACACACTGCATCTAGGAGTATTTGTATCTTCATATAGAGGAATATGTTCTTCATGATTATGTCCTTCTGAAGTCGAGTTATAACCAATTTTGTTTTTATTTCATTTACTCAAGATATATCTATTGCAACATGCATTGTTATTTTGAAGATAAACGAAATAAAAACACATAAACGTTATAGTTATATCCAACTGATATAACATGATGTGTGGCTAGGGTCCTGGTTGCAATGTGTTTAATCTTTTCAAAGGGTGTCGTTGAGATGGTTAAGAAATTGTCGTGGTAAAATATGTAGTCTGCGATTTGATTATACACGTAAATCAGGAA
Source organism: Alentia gelatinosa (assembly GCA_950022655.1). Taxonomy (NCBI): domain Eukaryota; kingdom Metazoa; phylum Annelida; class Polychaeta; order Phyllodocida; family Polynoidae; genus Alentia; species Alentia gelatinosa. The sequence goes on from OX465579.1 coordinate 142,217,582, forward strand.
TATTAATTTTAAGTTCTTCATTTTGCTACCCACCAGAAATCGTGACCAATTAATGAGATGGGTGAAGCTTGGGATTGGTTGTGCTAGTTGGTTTCCAGTATACCTCCATAGGCTTTGATGTGAATACAAAACAGGAAGCCAAGCCAATCTAATGAATGTCCTCCCCTCTGCTAAATCTCAAATGTGTGTCGGACCTGCAATTCTTCAGTCTCTCATTTCACTTTATATCTGGTTTACAATTGATTCTAAATAAGCGTTTATCGTTAGTTATTAAAGAATGTTAACCGTCCTTATCTCTGTAAGGCCACTCAAAAAAACCAACTTGTTTCTCGTCACCGCGCGCATCTGCAAAAACGATTTTAGAAGATTTTTTTTTTTTTTTTTTGTTAAAATAAGATGAACCTTGATAGAAATAGGAAAAGTATGTGTATTTAGTATCAAATTAAAGCTCCTCGTGCCAGGGATGCTTTCAATGTATAAACAGTATGAATCTAAAAACCCTGCGTATGCAGACACCCCGCATAAGCGGGCACTTTGGCCCGGAACGGAAGGTGACCGCTTACGCAGGGTTTTACTGTATGTCTAAAGCTCATTTTATGACACTTTTAAGCCATCTTTGCTCCAGCAAAAAAAAAAAAAAAAAAAAAAGCGCCCTCATCATATTTTTCATGGCTTGGTGATGAGAAACAAGTTTGTTTTTTTGAGTGGCCTAAGTGTCATATTTTGATATGAATCTTTGCTTCATCCCCCTTGTATTGTCATCCTTGTCTCAAGCTGTCTTATGTTGGATATCATAACGATGTAAATTCCCTATGCGACTATGAATGTCGATTTCACTTTCAAATTCAAAATAATTTTGGCTTGAGAAATATTTTCCAACTGTGGCCTAATAGGAAACATTCTAACCTCTTCAATAAAAACGTCTGAAATTTCACATTAAATTGTGTGTATGTACATTATGGAAAATTCCAATTCCGCTTTGACTAGCACCTAGACCCATACCCCCTAACCTTAGTGGCTTCCTGACCTCACCTTGCAGGTGACTGCTGTTGTAATCCGCTGAGTATGTACGCGATAAGGGACATAGTCAAGGAACACGTGAAGGGTATATACGTCCGCTCACTGGAGATCGGAGAAAATATGGCTGTGGTGAGATTAATGCATGTAAACCAACCCAATAGAGATATTTACCTAATTAATTATGGTGTTTTTTCATAATCCTGTTGTGATTTTTTGCGGGTGAGATTAATGAATTGATTTAAGTGCCATCCATATATATATGTTTCAGAAACCTTTATGAAGGTAGTAGTCTACGTTTGTATTGTGTATCATTTCATATAAGTAACACACTTTGCATATACTACTAAGAACTCCACTTAATTTTAGCCAAGTGCTGTTAACCAAATACGCAGATTGTGAACAAAGCTTTCCCAGTATTATGTTTCTATTTATTTAAATATCTCCCTTCAGGATACTCTGAATGGCTTCTTCAAGAATGTGAACGACCAGGTCGATGAGGCCTGTGAAAAAATTAGGAATGATCCTGAGCTTAGGCATGGTTATAACTCCATGGGGTTCTCCCAGGGAGGCCAGTTTCTGTAAGTTGATTAGATTTTCTTTTCCAGTATATAAGGTTTTTTTTGGCTTTTGATCAAGCCACTAGTCAGTTGATCTCACTTTAAAGTGTAGTTTGTTATGCTGTAACATTCAACTATACGAATGTGTAATGAAGACCTCATTATTTAGAGGGAGAATATCGCCTTAATAGAACCTAGAGAGTTGGACCTTTTGAATTCCTTTGGATTTATATGCATATATAGTAGAACCCCACGTAAGCAGACATCCTCCGTTCTGGTCTGAAGTCTGTTCTTTCGCGGGTGTCGATACAGATACAGTATCGTACGCGGGGTGTCAGGCGGCATTCTACTGTATAGCATACTAAGAGAATAAATCTTATAACCATTTAAGTATTCCGTAAATCGTTAAAGAAATGAACACTAAATGACCGATTTACTTGATACCTCGAACTCATATCTGTGCTTAGTACAGAAAAGTAGACGTTGTTTTATTTGTACTATAAACCAGAGTACATGTATTGATAAATTGTATAATTGCGCTATAATCGCAGTTACTTTTTTTATAATAGCCGCGCCGTGGCACAGAGATGTCCCGACCCGCCAATGAATAACCTGATATCGATTGGAGGCCAACACCAAGGTATACAAATATAAAGACTTATATTCAATCTTTGATTTAGAATTTTAGACAGGCTTGGTTTAATGGAATAATGATAATTTGTACTTGATTTTGGAATAAGACTTCTTTAAAACATTTGTATTTCAGTCATTACGAGCTAAGAGCAATTATGCTGTATTTCCTACACAAAGACATTTAGGGTTCATATTAAGAGTTTGGTGTACGTCTCGCTTGCTATGTTTACAACTCATCATTTCCCACATTTTTTATGTTAATGATTTATAAGTCATTGGTCAAGGTTTTTATTTCCTCTGTTTACCCGTGTGTCGTCCCACCCAGGAGTATATGGGCTTCCCCACTGTCCTGGTAACTACAGTACCATCTGTGATAGGGTGAGGAACCTCCTCAACATGGGTGCTTATTGGAAGTAAGTATCGCTTATTGTCTTGAAGTTGAATTTGTTTCTCTTGTAGTAATAGAATTTAGCCTTCAGAGTATTAATAAGCAAACGCCTATTTATATACATTCATACTGGTAAGAATGTAGCACATATTGTGCTATTGAAATACAATGTATAAAATGAAATACAATGTATTAAATGAAGCTCATGTACTATGTATTTCATAAATATCTGATATGCCCATTCAATATTCCATTATACAAAGCTATTTTAGATGCAGTGAATCTGAGGCTAAATAAATTTTTTAAAATTTGTTTCAATGAATATTAAAAAACAGCAATTCATTTTATATGGCATATTGATTGATCATCGTGTAAGATTAATTATTGCTTGATTTAGGCAACAATTGGGTCATATAAGAGTACTTAGAATTCATCATTTGAAACTATTTGTTAAGTGACCAGAAGGTCAAGACTTTTGATGTCGAGATTGGGATTAGTTTCAAACTCTTGCTTAAGAAAAACCCCTGGCGTAAATTCCACATTGGAAAACCCCACGACAATCTATGAGTTACCGTTCAGCGCGCCCAGAAGTGCATTGTTTTAGTTTATGTTATCGCTCGGTCAGACACAGGTCAGTGTAGCTTCACACCGATGCGATTACATGCATTCACAGAGTGTGAACAGTGGGTGTGAATACAAGGCTGTTGTTTTCCACAATATATGACGACTATCACAAAGTAGAGTAATGTAATAAACGAACTATCTAAATATGGATGTTAATGATTGTCTCAGATTTTCCATAGATAAAGGTAAGTGTATGATGTCCATGCCTGCCAATGTGTTATTGTACTGTACCCTAATATTAATAAGCATATCTGAAGTATTACTGACGAAATATGCATGTGTAACCCACCAAATTGGAGCTGCAATACCATAGAATACGATGCAATCTCTGTTTCTCCACCAGATGACAGCATCTTACAACATTCCCTCCTACTTTCAATAGTATATCCCCAAGGTTTCATGGGAATCTTTTCGACTTTGACTTGTGTGCTAACTTTTCAGCATTCATGAAGAATATGAAAATAGTGCCATCGACGTAAGCATCCATGGGAAATCACACAGTAAACCGTCATTTTTGGGTTCAACATAAGAGAAATAAAGTTCGTTTTAGCATCATTGATGCCGCGGTAATGATGAACTGCTCTGGGTGGTCTGAGTATAGGGCGTATTCCACCGGGCTGGCTGAGTTGCGCCTGACGGGTGCCGTACAGGCGCCGCACGGGCGTCTCAGGGGCACTGTGTTAACGCATGCCAAGCGGATATATACAGAACCTGCCTGGTAGAATGGGTTGCCTGCTCACCGCTGGTCGCTGTACGGCCGCTGTTTGGCCACAACCTGCTAAAGGCTGATGAAATCGCTTTGCCTAGTACCCGCCGCCGGTTCCCGTACAGCCGCCATACAGGCGTCGGCGGCGGATGGACCTCTCAATAAGCATGTTTGAATTACACCTGGTGAAGTTGAAATCTGGCCTGTCTGGGAGAACACTTCCTTATAATTGAATCACGTGTGAACGGTACGTTAATCCAGTTACCGGTATGCTGCAGGTGTGTGGGGTTTTCCCAACTGCCCCGGAGACGTACTATTCTGTGACATCCTCCGGAGGATGCTCAACTTAGGGGCCTACATAGAGTGAGTCGGATCCTCATCCAGGTTTACAGGCGGTTACAGTCAGTTTAAGATTCATATATTCGAATATTTTAGATCTTTAATTGGAAAACGGGTTTTCAATTCATATATTGACAGGCATTGATCTATGAAGGCCGCCGAAGGATGTGGAGTGCTTATATATATATATAACGATATATATTTAAGAACAATTTGTGGTGGATAGTTACTTAGGGAAGCGATATGTAAATTTTTAGTCCGATTTAGGTGTTGGATAAATTTCACTAATCGATATGGTTAGAAATTATATATCATTATCGAAGGATAAAAATATGTGCGGGTGACTCCGGCTATAAGGTTGGACCCTAAGTCAGAGTTGGGCAGTATTTGAAAAAGAGAAATTACGTAAGAGCTTGGATGGTGGCTTCTTTTAAATACTCTATCATCAGTTTGGCATAAGAATACGTTCATGTATTATTCTTGTCTCTATTCCTGAGTATTAGTCTGAAGTGATAGAGAATTAAATGTCTTGTATACAAGGTGTATTTTTCGAATAAAGTGAATTGCTCACATTTAGTCTCGACAGTCTTGAACCTTATATGGTTTAAATAGACTAAAATGAACTTTTAGATTTGGGCCAAGAATTATCTTACGCACACATTTAAGCATATTACTAACTTAAGGTTTTTCTTTTTTTAATTTCAGACCAATCCAAGACAAGTGAGTATGCGACTGTTGTCAGTTAAGCAAAAAACATTCCCCCAAAAATTGTATCTACATATGTAATCAGACTGAAGTTTTGTACATGTATATGGGTTGAGGAGGTTGAACGCATCGTTCAAATGGAATCCATGTAGTATGCTTTGCCAATTTTTCATCCAGTAAGAAGCATGAAGTCTATTTTTAGGAGAGAGAAATTCATTGTTATTATTCATTCCATCTGAAGACCTCTGTTTTAAAATTCTCCTATCAACAATGTTTCATCTGCTTGTCTTGACTAAAACACATTGCACTTTTCAGTCTGGTGCAAGCCCAGTATTGGCATGACCCTATCAACGAGGACGAGTATCGACAGAAGAGCGTCTTCCTCGCCGACATAAACCAGGAAAGGGTAAGTAACCCATAGACCTAAATCAAAATAATGACAGAAGGAATTTCCTTTAATATCCCAAATTTTAGCCAAATTTAGATTCATTTAAATCATTTGCGCATTGGGAATGAACATAAAAATCCCAATTAATGGCCTACTGATATTCATCAGGCCATTCATAGCTGTGTACTTTTCTGTCGTTAATGGGTTTTCGACACGCTGACAAACTAATCAAGATGAAATAGAAAAAGAGAAATGAAATTATATAGACTGACAGCTGTTATAAGAAGGATCTTACTTATGTTTCAGCATATCAATGCGACCTACAAGACCAATCTGATGAAGCTGAAGAATTTTGTCATGGTTCGATTCCTGAAAGACACGATGGTGCAGCCCATTGAGAGCGAGGTTAGTGTGCTGTGCTATTTAAGAAGGTCTTCATGCGAGATAATTCAACTTTTCCGCAGATTACCTCATGTGGGGCTTAGTTCTAAAAATATTATGGCCTGGTATTCCAATCTACTTTGCGGGTATGGTTTGCTTCTAATGGTAGAGTTTACTGGAAAAAAGGGGCAACATGTAAGATGTCTGTAGCTCTCAGTTAGGAGTGATTTTCGTAGTATAACTGTTCACAATTAATAGACATTTTCCACCTATAAAAAATTATTTATGGTTAAATAAATGGCTCATCACGTCTTGACCCACGTACATGATGTACAGTGTTGGACCTGTTCTATTCTCTTCATCTATTTATTCATAGTGGTTCGGCTTCTACAAGTCTGGTCAGGGTAAAGATGTGGAAACGTTGCAAGAATCGGCTCTGTATACAGAGGTAGGTCATGGCTATTCAACTCAGAAACTGGTAAAGTGAAAAGAAACAGAATAAATGTTTATTAGCAGTATTTCTTGGTTAGGTTTCTACTATAACCCATAACAGGTGACTGGTTGAATTTAATAATTCTAATCGCGTCAAACATTTCTATCGCGTATCTGGATATTGAAAATAGAATTCCATTTGAAGTATCGAGTGGAAATGATACATAATGTACAAATATTACCCTTAGTACCTATCATACCATAATATTTGTGTCTATTGTTAGTAACAAATGTATTATATTCATATGTATCCGCCTTCCTGGGCCCCCTCCCTCACATGCTGCTCCCACACACACAGTGTGGTCAGTCCACTCTGGTCAGCCGACACATACAGACGTGAAATAATTCTACTTCTGTATCTGTATTACTTTTTAATGTCTATCAGGACAAGCTTGGTCTGAAGGTGTATTTCTTTTTAATGTCTATCAGGACAAGCTTGGTCTGAAGGAGATGGACGCAGCAGGGAAGCTGGCCTTCCTTTCCATTGACGGTGACCATTTGCAGATGCCCACGGAATGGTTTGTCGAAAACATCATCATGAACTACCTTTAACTTCAGTAAAGGTGGATACATAGTTCTGTATTACGGGACACCTCTCAGGCTGTTTTGTTAGACTAAAATTCCAAAACTTCGATATAACACTAAATTTGATCACTCAGTAATGTGTAATTCAGAACATTCAACGACCAGGGTTTAAAAAGGGAAATGTTGACGAACTAATCATAATGATCTAAGGTGGGATAGACGCTAGTAGTGATTTGTATATTGATATTTTTATATGGATTAGACACGCCGACTAAAAAGTATTGCAATACTGTGATAAGCCTGTCTATCATTTTGATGAAAACTACGTTTGATAAAGCTAGGCGGAAATATTTGTGTATATCTGTTGGTATGTTGAAAGTACTGTTTTGCAGGTGTTTGACAGACGGTACGCACCCTTTAATTTTGTGCTATGATATATCTATAAATATGAAGGCAAAGGGACGGAATATATAAAAACATAATTTTACTAATTGTGTTGTATTTGGTAAATTCTATGTTCACGCGCGTAACATTTGATTGGTTGGTTATTGATTTTGGACTGTACACATCGTGGATAATATATTTTGATTCAGTTTTCATAGTGAATGTATTTCTTGACTTTGTGCATTGATAACAGATACTTAACCATAAACAACCTGGAGGTTTCAATTGATTTTTCAAATTAGAAAGGCCTCCCCCATACATGGAAGCATGATTTGCTCACTCGATGTTGATAAAAGGGTTTTTTGATAGACCCTTGTATAAATTTTGAAGTAACACAGGTCCTTTAAAGAATACATACTTTATCCGAAGTTGGAGTATCACAGTTTTTTACTTTCTGAACAGGTTGTAGGCTTTCACACCGTAATATGATTCATACACATCTTTGACAATCGCATTTAATAGATTTCCCATCTTGGACTACTTCAAAATCATTGTCGACAATTTAATCACACTATCTCCCTTTTTTAGGGGTTGAGTCATCTTAAAGCATTTTTCTTCAAGTTTACCGACTAGATTACTGACTGATAAAACCTCTGTAAATTATTCCAGCCTTTTTCAGTGGTCGTGAGAATAAAGAACTTAAATCTTTTGGTATCCCTGAAGAAAAATTGACTGAAACCATATGATTATGTATTACCTTTTTGATGTTTACAAATAGGGACAGGTCTAGCCACAGTGCCATATCTTATTGCATTTGTTATGGCAAAATGACATGCAAGACTGCTTACCTTCAAGCAATAAAATGACATGATTTATAAACAGACTTGTTATCTTTTAATTTGGGTCAAATATATATTTGATATACAATAACCAATCCTTCGAAGGCTATGTTCGAAGTGAAGACAACGTTAAGTGTAGATATTTCAGATGGAGTAATGATGTGTCATGAGTAATGAAATAAATTATAAATGTTATACCTCAAAGTGACTCAAGTATCCAAAATAACGGATGTTTATCACATTATTGAGTAACTCAAACTTCTATATTCCCCTTGACAGGAGGTATAAGACAAACTGCAGGTGAGAGCACGAAGTCTCCACTTGAAAATAAATACACTTTGTTGTATCTTGTATATATGATGATAATTATTCATAGGTGTTAATCTCACGTGACATTCACATACATTTAGCAATACACCAAACCTTGAGTATTCTAAATAAATCGGCTATGTCTAGTTTTATATTAGTTACACATCATTTTGGAATACAACGTGCCTTGCTATTCCATTGCGCCGTTGGGCTCCAGGCAGGACTGAAACTGGAGTACATCTTGACTAAATCGGGATTGAAATCAGCTATCTGGAATCAAGCCTTAAGACTATCGGGAAGGCTAGGACTAACATTTGTTCTGAACCATTTGTTCTTCAAATATAAGTCATGGATTATAGTGCAGCGATCATTGTAAACTTGGTTATGTAGTCGTTTAATATGTTCCATGCCTGGTGCAATCACATCAATTTGTGAGGCCTGTCACTCATAATAATGTAGGGTCATATATGAAGGAGGATTATCCTTGTTGACTAAGAGTAATATGAATTCTTTTTCTCGTACATGTGTAATCAAGGCTACTTCTAACTTTGACCAATGCTGTGTTGACAAAATCTGGCAGATATTTGTGACTGTCTGATGTCCGAAGTGCACCCGTCATGCTTCAACACCGACAAATGCATGAATGGTGCAGATTCAAAATGTATAAGGCAAGAGGAACCAATAGTTGTTTCTCTCAATTCTTCTATTCCTTTTAATACTAAGGGAAGGAGAACCTGACTCCTGAATCTCCTCCCCCATGCCATCCCCACTTGATGTGCGTGGTGCTGCGGTCCAGTTATCTCTGCAAAACAGCCTCCTTTCTGGAAGGACTTGAGTTCACGTAAATTTACCCTCGTTGTGATGACGGTATACAAGCTGTGGAAGCGCAAAAAAATACTATTTTAGTTCATTGCAGTTCATTCTGTGCTTTATATATTTCGTAATGCAATATATTTTGTGATATACTTAATATACGATGTTCATGATAACAAAGGTAATATAATATCAATTATTTACATGTAATTGTAGGTGTGAAAATAGGACCATCCAAAGGGGAAAATTGTAATTGCCAAAATCAGAGGATAGATTTACCGCACATCCCAACCCCGGAAATATTAGCAAGAAGTTTATTTTCTTCTTAATGAGTGTCGTAGTATGAAAATTAGACTAACCGATTTGAAGTTGGAGGCCAGTTCTTCAGAGAAGCCAGGTGTAGTTCCACCACCGGGGACTAGATGGCGTAGCGATGCTCCCTGCCTAGCACCAGGTACATACTGTTCTGGGTCAGTGAGGAGTCGCTTGTCAACTACGCAGTTCAACTGGAACATCATATGTCAGTTATATATTAACATCTCGTATCAAAATTTCATCGATGGGTCTGCAGTGCAGGCAGAATTTTTTTTTTTTTTTTTAACAATTTTTATTAGGGATAATTGTTACAACAATACCGAATTCGGCAGCATGCCGTTCTTCCATCCGGGCGAAATGCAAAATAATATACTATATGCCTGAATCCACCACCAGCCCGATATCAAGTATGTCAAGGTTCGGTACAGTCAAATCACTCCCAGTGTTTTTGCCGATGGATTTCATGATAAATCTTCCTCTACCGCATATTCCTTGTCAACTATTCATCATTGGTAACCTATTTTTAGGTGATTGCATATATATGTACATTGTATTATCTACATCCAACCAACAGAGAAGCAAGACATGTACTATATATCTTCTATTATATTTAGCCCGAAATTAATCTAGGACTTGGTCTTACCTGATCTTTGAGATCAAACATGTGAGGTAGCTCCTCCCCTCTCCGCCCATCTGCCACCCTAACCCACACTGATGCGCTTTCCACTGGTCGTATCTGAGAAGTGTATCATAATGCTAGTGAAAGTATTTGGTTAAAAATACAAGCACAGGGGCCATCCATAAAGTACGTACGAGGAACTTTTGAAATTTTTGACACCCCCCCCCCCCCTCCCACCTCCCCTCCTGATTTTGTACGCGATAGAACAAAGAAGGAGCATACGCAAAATTCCGACATTTTTTACCCCCTCAGTGTGTACGTACTTTCTGGATGGCCCCATATCCATCAACTAAAAACTATTGGAGGGTTATGAAGTGATTTTAACATATTTCTAAATCTATTGATATAAATGTGTTCGTATGGGATTGCGTCAGAAAAAATACTGATGTGATATTGATTGCGATTTCCAAGGAATACTAAGAGTCTATATCATCCAGGCCTGACAATATTTAATGGAGATATATCATTGTGTTTTTCTTTCATATTGCAACACCATAATCCATTCCAACCAAGATTCACCTCTCATCTCATGATTTGGTCGTGGGGGGGGGGGGGGGGGGGGCTGATTGTTTGTACCTTGTTCTTTTTATTGCCGATGGTCCTACTCTTCAAGGATTCTATCCCCTGCAAGCTCAGTGCCGATAGCACGGCGGCAGAGGGTTTGCCGGAGAACAGCGGGGCTTGCACAGCTGACGTCATGCCGTAACCCGGCGTCCTGCCAGACATCTCGTCAGCAGGATAACCGTCAGTTACAACTGGGATAGCCGTCCAAGCCTTCAATTGTCAGAATAAATTCTTTTACACTAAAATTTGCGCGATTATATAATGGATGATATATTAACTTTATCATTAGGAGTTGTTTTCTTTTTCAAATCTATCATTATTGATAATCGCCCGTTTCCTGCCATCTGAACATATTGATGGGATCGAAATATTTCGAATAAGATACGCCCAGTGAAAAATTGTTTCTTATCAAGTGCGTATGCATACAGGGATACAACCAGTGCCACAAGTCCTGCCGCAATACGTTTACATATAAAGGACAATAGTATTAATAATAACAATCGCAGTGGAAGATCTAACCTAGTGTTAGAACTGCTTATTTTGTAATAAAAAAATGAAATACTATGATAGATATCAGGGAATTGCTATTTTTGGCTTCGGATTCTCATCATTTTAGTGTGTCATATGCAGAGATTACACCTTTTTCCATTATCTATCTACCATTCATGCTGGTCGCTCGTACATGGTACTCAAGGATAGACCATTGTAATAGCTTCCAAAGATAATAACGTTTTAATCATAAATGATATTTCGAAGGGTTCTCAACTCGGTACCATGAAGTTTCCGTCAATTCGATACATACATTATGTAGTTGTTTTTTATTAAATTCTAAATTGTCTGGTTACCATGATGAGACAATTTACTGGTCTTGCCGCTACACATACCTGGTCCATCAAGACGTATTTATAGCCACCATCATCTGCACTGACCAACACCTCGTGAAGGTGAATGATGACGCAGAGGTAGGGATGGAATGTCCGGTGCGTAAACGACTGCAATATTAAAAAAAAGTTGTAAAACCAAATCCAAAAGGGGGTTGAGGTAGTTCAAAACAATTTGGATAGCAAATCATTTGATGCACACAATCAGGTTGTTTGTGAACCTATATATATTTTGATATTTTTTTAAACTAAGATAGTTCGAAGTCTTGCCACACATTATTTAATTTTAAAAGTTTTGTCATGAAAGACTCATAGGGCATTTTGTTATTGCGTGTGGGTCAAGTAGCTCAGGAAACCCTGAGCTTTAGTTTATGATTTTAAGGTTTCACAGAATTGATCAATTGTTAATCATATGAATTAGAGAATTGAGCCATGTAATGGTTACAAGGATTCTCATATGAAAAGCGATATAACTGGGGGCTGCCTGCATTTTCGGAAATTCTTTTTTTTTAATCTTTAGATCGTCTTTTTTCTACCGAACATAATTCACACCATTGGTGCTCCGTACCTTGTAACCGTCGGTCCAACGTGGAGCTTTAGCATGCGACTCGAGATCTAAACGTGACGTGAAGACTGGAAGGTCAAATTTCACATGCGGCGGCACCTGTGCAAATTACAATATATGATTCTTAAATATGTTGTTTCAAGCAGACAACATGCGGAGAAGTCTCATTTTCTAGAGACTCGTATTATCTCATATAGAAAATTGGAATACATAGAAACTGCAGGTATCATAATCTCTAAATTTTGATTCATTATATAATTGCATGTTTATGATACCTCCGTTATATACCGTTCGCTTCAAACTGTAAAAGACATAACTTACCAGCACATCCTGTATGTTTACAATGGCTATTCTATATAAGGACACCCTGAAGAAGGATCTAACAGATCCGAAACATGTCGGTAATCAAACAGAAATAATTGCATCATTATTTTTCTAAATAGGAACTAGCCCATCTCCGAGTTAGTGGGAATATTGTCTCCAATATCCTATATAAGGAAAGATGAGTGTTTTGACTGTACCGAAACTTGGCATACCTGATATAGGGCTGCAGGTGGATTCAGGCATATAGTAGCATGTGTGAAGCCGCTCCAAGGTAGATTTGTAGCACCATCTAGTGAGACCTAATGCGGTGAATTAAAGAACTACAATTAAAATGATCTAGTGGTTCAGACGCAATAACAACCTCCCCATGCACGAGCAGTGTTCTGATGAACTCTAAAGCATTGGTCTGCTGAAAATTATATATGCTATAGCCAAGGTAATCTAACTACATTGTACATCTAAATGCATTTTGTAATAGAATAAAGAAATAATCAAACATGTTCCTCTTGGTTGATTGAACACTCACCTTGACACCGTACTTAGGACTGTAGCGTGATATATACGACAGATCTATCAGTCTTGAAAGGGTCTCCAATGAACGTGTCAAATATCTCTGAGAGAAATGTGAAAAAAGATGATTATGTGAATGTTGTCAATAGAACTAACCACTCTTATTGAAAATGAACAAGCCAAGCGAGAGAAAGACGTGATTTAGCGCTATCAATGAAACTCAATTGAAAATAAAAGATAATGAGATAAGGGCAAATTACGGCGTAATATACAATTTCACCAGTAATCTCTGTTTTATAAGTGTATCATCACATGAAAAATGAAGAGGTCTTCGCGACATGATGTGATACGAAAAAAATCGGTTCCCAATATCATAAAAGGGTAAAAGTTATCATAATGTTACATTATTTTCTATTGTGAATAATCCATGGTTGCAGGTCAGTTCCTAGACCCTCTCGTGTTCAATAATCAAATCATTTGTAGGGAGCAATGCGTGGAGACGTAGAGATACAAGGAACAAGATAGTAATATATAAAAGATGGATACAATGCAGGCAACAATGTAGTAGTATATGAAGTGATGGCGAGGAGGTAGTAGTATATGGAGTTGGTCTGAATGGGAGGCGGCAGTGTAGTAGTATGTGGAAATGGCGTAAAACGAAGGCACACTGTACCACATAGTAGTATATGAAAGTGGCATTAAATTATGGTAAGTGCATATTATTATGTGAATGTGGTACTAATAAGTCGCATATAGAATTAGTATAAAACAAATGAAAACACAAGTATCATATAGTAGTAGTATAATCGTGTAGTAGTGGTATTTGTCACTATCTGATAATGTTTCTGTAACCCTGCTCTATTTTTCAAACTCACCTTCATGACAGCTTCCACTTCCTTCTCTGTCTTTAGGGTTCCCAGCCCCGTGTCCTCGGCTACCATAAACAAAGCATTGCGGGCCGTGACCGGCTGCCGCTGCTGCAGGTCACGATATAACCGTCTCTCCCCAGGCCATGGCTCACACGACATCGAGATGTAATGGCGCTGACTATAGGCTGGCCGTGACACCCACAGTCCAAGGCGTTCCCAGTTCGACTGAGGTACTTTTATTGCCTGTATCGATACATCATTCTCATATTAATGTCAATATTACGTGATAACCTTCACCTGACGACTATTGGTAATGATTTGTGATTACCGTATCTCAGTGTAAAACGACCCATAAACAAGACTGATAAAGGCAATTGATCTGTTTTTTCTGTAACTTGTCCGAATACAATATATGTTCAACAATAGCCTCATATATAACACCTTAAATACCCTACAAGACTAATTCTGTACTTGCATAAAATATAGGCAACCGTGTAGTAGTATATGGAAGTGATATTAGGCGATGGCAAGGACGTAATAATACATATATATTTATATGTAATCTGTATAAAACCGAGCCAACAACAAAATAGTGAAGTGGTAGCTGATTGAATATCAGCAAAATTTTAACACGATTAGGCGCAACAAAAAGTATCAGAAATATATAGCTAGAGAGAGTGTGAATCATTTCAAATGAAATTAACTAGTACATTTCCGTAGAGGTTGCAGATTCTGTGCCTCACCTCTAGGGGTTTTCCATTTGCCCCTCTTGGAGCTTTAATGATCCTGATGAGAACTGTGGCACAGGGCACGCGCCGAACCTCAGCCGCCCACAGCCCGCTCTCTGTGAATGGCTCTAAGCCATCGGGCCCTTCTGCCCACAGCCTTACTTGATGGGCGCCCGCATTAAGTGCCACCTCGTCCACCTCGTTAGACTTAGGCTGATCAGTAGTCCCCGGTAATGTGAAGATCTTCAGCGCGGCAAAGCCCACGATCACCAGCTTCCTACTCCACTTCTCCACTGTGTACAACTTGGGCGGTAAGAGTACAAGTCGATGGTGTACAAAACAGGAATCTATGCTTTTTACTTTTAGATTTTTGACTAGGTATAATAAATATAAGATTTAGAATGTATCTCCTTAGAGTGATATATAATTACATTGCTCTGTAGTTGGGTCCATAAGCCAGACAACTTTTTGGTAGAAATTACCGAATCACTCGATCTTCTCCACTAGAACCATTTATACAGAGGATAAGGGCTTTGGCTATAACGGCAGAGAAGAGTCTGCAAACTTCTAGTGTATACTCACTTTCAGGAGGAGAGTGGCTGTCGCGGGGACGTGCTGCTCTCGGACCTCGACCCGGTAATCGTACACTGGGTTGTAGATGTTGGTGTCCCGCTTTACAATAGTGCTCAAGTCCCGC
Source organism: Alentia gelatinosa (assembly GCA_950022655.1). Classification (NCBI taxonomy): domain Eukaryota; kingdom Metazoa; phylum Annelida; class Polychaeta; order Phyllodocida; family Polynoidae; genus Alentia; species Alentia gelatinosa. Next base: position 142,232,817 of record OX465579.1, read on the forward strand.
CCCACCTTGTGGTAGTTTCTATCTAAAATACGGCCGGCTACCTGAGGCGAGAAAAATATGACACAATACATGGTAATGGTTTGCTTTTTGCGCCATTGGCGACTGCTAGGAAACTACTAGTTTACCATTCAATTATGCCCATTGTTCCTTACTCTATACAATGTGTCGTCCGGGGCACCAGTAGGACCAAATAATACATGAATAAAATATCCAAATGCAGGGATGTCAGTAGAGGTCAGAAAATAAAGTGTAAATATTTTTCATGTGGAATTTTCTGCCGCAGATGGCTCGGGAAAACTTGGATAATATGTCCATGTCAGCCCTGGCATGGGGCTGAGCGTCTGTGGGGGAGGTCAAAAACCACTGTTTTATTGGCATGAAAGATGCTAAATCAAGAACCTTCTTTACAACAAAAAAAGGCAATTACATATACTGAATATGAAAAAGTGGATTTCCACGGAAAATTGGAAAACTGACATCTCTGCAAATGACTATTTACATTTCCTAGAATCCCTTGCTTTCTTTTTCTAATGGATGTATGAATATATGTAGAAAGTCGTATTAATGACCTTACTCTACTTGGACTTACTTTGGATATTGTAACACCATCAGGCAGAAAGCGGCAACCGTCGATGTAGATATCAATGCCATCACCTGCTTCAAATATCTCAGATGGTGGTCTCTCGTAGTTCAGAGGTAACCAAGCCTATGAAGGTATTAAATATTCATGTAATTAGTACCCTTCTAACACATAGACTAACTAGAACTAAGGATTTGATGTGTTTGTATCTCTAAACGATGAAGTGCTTTGAACTTGCACAAAACATTGTGATCTATGGTTGATATTTCTGATGCCAACTTCATTGCCATCTGTGTCTAGTTTTTAGTGATTATACCTCCAGTATAATATCTCTAAATCAATTGATATTCATTCTGAATATTACACAAATTGTAACCAAACATGATTATTCCACTAAGTAGAGGAATGAGTACATTAGTAGTATTCTTCTCTTCATCGCTGGAGAGGATACTAGGCATCGGAGAGCCCGGGTGCCTGTGGGCAGGAAAGACGCGGATAGTAACGGAGACCGGTCCCGCTCCGGGCGCCGCTCCCCGACCTGCGGCCCGGGAGTGGGTCGACACGCCGGGTGGCGAGGCGAGGAGCAGGTCGGGCCGAGTCAGCTCGGGGAGTGCGGTGTGATGCATGAGCAGCTCGTGCTGACCCTCCTGTATGCGGCGCACTGGTGTCCCTGTTGTCGAATAGCCTGAGGCGAGAAGAACACAAACAGTTATACCCAAGTCATCGCAGTCCTGTTTAAACAAGTAGATGCATATGTGACATTGCCTTTAATTTCGTCCAATAGCTACATTACCCCAGTTAGAAAGCAAACGCCTGAGAGTATGTCTAAATGAAAAGCGTATACATATTCAAGATATTCGCAAATATTTGGAGCTTGTATCTGGAGAGTTACATATATCTAGCATTTATCTTAGTGGACGTGAACTGCTTTAGAAAACAAGCACGCATGTACATACTTGTTTTTATAAAAGACATTCCTCACTAACATACTTGTTTTTATAAAAGACATTCCTCTCTACAGACTGAAAATATCCTGATACGTTTTGTACCTTTCTCTGTGACAAAACATTCATTAATATCTAATGCTAATTAGGCTCGAGGTTATACACCGAATGTATTGCTATTCGATGGTAACGCCTACCTTGACGCAAAAGTGGCATGGCGACCCACCCTAACATCTTCTCATCACACAGTTGGTTGGCCTTTCGGGGGTCGTCCTCCTGTCCTGATTCTCTCAGTACTACACGGACGTAAAGCTTGATGATCATGATGTCACTGGGTATTAGAGACACGTTAGAGAAGACGCTCTCGTGTAGTCCAAACACGTGTAGCTGGTGGCGGAATCCAGATCGGACGGGCAACGTAGTGCAAGTGACGGGACCCTCCGCTGACTGGTGTACCTATACCAGAGACACATACACATTTAGTATACACCTGTGAACGTCAGTCCTTTACTTGTTAACTTATGTTCAGTATATCATATTGCACAGTGGAAAAAAAATTCATGTATGGACCAGTCCAATATGTACGGCCTGCTTTGCTACTGCAGGCGTTGAGTCATGAAGCTAGAGAAAACAACAACACTTAGAATTAAAATAGATATACCAAAAAAAACACCAGGAAATGACTCAACATTTTTATAAATATATTAATGCAATGTGGTTAAGAACGACTAACTCCGTGTTAACTCAATGAGGAAGACTACTCCATATACTTCAGTGACAGAAAATTTTATTCTATTATGGGTCAACGTTTCGGTCCTTACGGACCTTCATCAGGACCAAGAATGAAATACACAAACAATAAAACAGCTTTTATACACCAATTTGGATGCTCGAGTCCGATCATCAAGAGTTTGTTCAAACATCAGAATAGGTTCAACAGTCATAAGTCAATCATCATGAACAGTTTCGGTCATCAACATTATAATAATTAGGCCATCACATTTTGAGCATAATAAAGATCATAACAAATACGTAAATTGAAAATATCAACAGTGAAACGTTTTTGGGAGTCCGTTGGCACCAAAATTTTTTTTAGTAACATAGTTACTAAAATTGAGTTCATTATCGCCATTTATTTATTCCTCCGCAAATACCAGTTGTAGGCAAATGCTCATGAGTTTCTCTTTGTGTGGTGCTTTCTCCTTGATAATCCTCATAATTGCACTCATAACTTCAGGTGTTCCTTCAAGGGAACTGTTATTGGAAGTTGATATGTTGTCAAACAAGTCTGATGCTGAAGAGGAAGAGATACTGGTATCCTTTTCTAGGTATTGAAGCACTTTATCCTCGGGGAGGAGTGAAATGGTCGGTAGAACAGAATTCAGATCACTCACATCAAGTTCGTTTAAACCGTCTTTCTGAACGGGTACATAGATAGGCGTGTTAACACTCTGTGGCGTGGACCTGCTGTCCACCCGGTCTACAGGATGTATAATGTCAACTATGTTGGGTAGGGAACTGTCGTCCGATGTGCTAGAATGTTCAGTACTTACAGTTGTTGCCCCCGTATTCATGGTTTGATATAATGACGACCAATCGATCGTCACCAGTCCTTCCTTTGCTCTACGTATTTCCGTCAAGTCGTTAATGCGTAGTGTGCTGCTTCCCGTGTCTGTCACACTGATCGACCGGTCGCCCTCGTGTGTTGTCGATGGAGATCGGATACTGTCAACGTTATTGACAGTGAGATGCGAAGGCGGAACCATATCTTGAGTAACGTCGGCGTCTTTGTTCTTGGTTTCGTCCACAGAGATAAGTCCGTTGAGTATAGAGATAATGTCCGAACCAGACGATACCGAGATTGGTTCGTCGCCCAATAGCTCGCCTATCAAGATGTCGCTGTCTTCATTGTCAGTGTCAGGAGGTGTCGATCGTGGGTGACTAGTGCGGTGGTGGTGTCGGGGGCTGGAAGACGTCGTAAAAGCTCGCGAACAGTAACTACACGCGAATCTCTTTAAATATGTTAAGTGGGTCATTGTCTCATGTCTACGTAAGGCAGTGATTGTTTTGCACATCAATCCGCAATGGGAGCATTCTTTTCCACACTCCGTCATGTTTACATTGTTAGTAGGTCAGGTTCAAACCATATGGGTGGCTCGTGCGTAACATAGTGACCCACGCTTCCTCCAATCGGAGGCGTGTATTGAGGTCACGTGCGCCGTCTACCCTGCATACGATGACGTCATCAGCGGAATGTCCGTGTCGATTGAAGTGAGTGGCAACGGGTTTTCCTTCAAGATTCAGGCGTATATCTCTCCTATGTTGCTGGAATCTGATGTTGATACTATTTGAGGTCTGTCCGATGTACTGGATGCCACAGATGCGGCATTGAAGTAAGTACACCACACAATTTGACTGACACGTAGTATTTTGCGGAATTCGGAGTACTCGCTTAGTGACGTTACTCGTAACCGCGGTAGTTTCGTTGACATAGCGGCATGTCTGGCAACGCGGTTGTCCACATTTCGAGCTGCCGCGTTTGGATTTAGAAGTCCTAACTAGTTTGGAATGAACCAGATCATCTCGTAAGTTCTTGCACCTTCTAAACATTACAACTACCTTATGTTGGTCCATAAGAGGGGGTCTTGTGTTGTCAAGTAAGAACGTGCTGTTGTTGATGATGGTTGAAATTTGTTGGTGGTCAGGATCAAACGTGATAATCATTGGGATATTTTCAACGTTGTTTCCGACGCGGACGGGGTTGAGCAGATCTCTTCTTTGTAAGTTGGCTGCCCTGGACTGGGCCTGTATTAGCAACTTCATGGGGTAGCCTCGGTTATTGAAATGGGATATCATAGTGTCCGCGTGGGTAATGAAGTCCCGTTTGTTGCTGCATATTCAGCGAACTCTGACGAACTGGCTGTATGGGATCGATTTCTTTTGATGGGTGGGGTGGAATGACTTGTAATGAAGATAATTGAAGGTGTCAGTTGGTTTACGGTACAGGTTGGTTGACAATTTTCCCTCAGCTGTTACATTGACAGTCACATCCAAGAAATGTATTCGATCCTGTGAGATCTCACTGGTGAATTTTATTGTAGGATGTATGGTATTCAAGTAATTCACGAATCCTCTTGCCGTATCTATCGAACCTGGTAATATGCAGAAAACGTCATCGATGAATCGTAGCCATAGTATAGGTTTCAGTCTACAGGAGGCCAATGTTTCATTCTCAAGTTTGCCCATGAACAAACAGGCATAGCTGGGGGCTACCTTGGTCCCCATTGCAGTGCCACTGACTTGGTGGTAAATGGTGTTGTCGAAGGTGAAGTAATTTAAGGTGAGTACAAACTTCAATAGTGTCAGTAAAAGCCAGGAGGGGGGTGAACTGGAGACCCTCGAGACCAAAAAGTCCCTAGCAGCTTTTATGCTGTCCGCGTGAGGGATGTTCGTGTATAGGCTGGTTACGTCTATCGTAAGTAGAGTGAATTCATCTTGAAACTCAAAATCTTCTATTTTATTTATAAAGTCTGTGGAGTCACGTACATAGCTGGGTAAATGCTTCACATGGGGTTTGAGAAATTCATCCACAAAGGAGGAGATCTTCTCCGTGGGGCCACCGCAGGCTGAGATATTGGGGCGACCAGGATGTCCTGCTTTATGCAATTTCGGGAGGAGATAGAGTGTAGGCATACGTGGATTCTTGTGTATTAGATGGAGATGAGAGTCCCGTGGGAGGAACCCCTTCTTGCAGTTATCCACCAGGAAGCATCTAATGGTCTTAATGGATTTCTCGTATGACTTTTGGTCTGATGTGAGGTAGTATTTTGGGTCCTGTAGTTGTCGTAAGCCTTCTTTGATATAATCCGTGGTAATCATTATTATGATCGCTCCTCCTTTGTCTGCCGGTTTGATAACGATTGATTGGTCTTCGCGGAGTTCTTGGAGTGCAGTCAATTGTAGTTGGGGTAGATTACTCCCTTGGGGTGATGGGGACATCTGTTGTACCTGGTTTTTGATATTGCCTATGAAACTGTCTACATACAGGTCCTTACCGGGGGGTGGAGTCCACCCTGAAGATGGTTTAAGCTTGTTGAGTGGATCTGCTCCTTGTGGTCTCGAGTCATGTCCGTTGAACCAATGTTTTAGTCGGATTCTTCTGCCAAATAGTAATACATCACGTAACGTATGGCACGGATGGTTTGCCCTGGGGGTTGGGCAGAAGGATAATCCTTTGTCCAGTTGTCGTAGGTGTGCTTTACTTAGTTGTTTCCGCGAGAGGTTGACGGTTCGTTGACCAATATTTTCGGGTTCTTTCCTTTTGAACCGGCGGGACCTATTGTGTTGTTGCGTGTCTGTCGACGAGGTGGTGGTTCGAGAGTCACTCGCAATTGTAGTTCGTCCAGATGTTCCTTATCGGTGTCGTTGCATGTCTGTCGTGCGGTGTCCAGAATTCTTCTGTTGTCAGATCGGAGGTGGTCCAGACGTTCAGACCAAAACGTGAGTAGCAATTTTGTCAGCTCCACTGCAAATTTATGTAGGGTGGTTTCCCATTGTAGAAGGAAGTCCACAGGGATGTCTGGTACTTGGGGGTTCACGTTGGGTACTAGACCGAGGGGTGTCGTATTTTCAGTGGTATGTTTGGTTAGTAGATCCTTATGATGTATCGCTCGTAAGATGCCCTTCTGTAGTTTCCTTAATGTTCTATAGATACACTGTCCCTGTATGGAGAGCTGGCTGAAGAGATTGTCATCTATTCTGGGTGACAGGTCTGTTGTTGAGCCTGCGGGTGAGCGATTTGGGGCTACAAAAAGTTCATCTTGCTTACGTTTTTTTGTGTTTTTGTTCTTGAAGTGTCGGTGAAGATGGATTAAATATATTAATGGTATCAAACTCTGAAAAAATGGGGAGGGAAAAAAACCTTGTCTGCATAGGCGTAGCCAGGTCATATCAATAATTATATAGAAAGACCTGACCATCCTAAATATACTACAAAACGAGATGGGGTATTGTTGTTCTTTACAGAGCGAGGCCCCAGGCCGTGTTCTGTAAAAACATCAATTCCCATCGAGTCTTGTAGGATGTACAAGCATGGTAGGCCGTTATATATTTATCATATACCCAAAATGGAAAAATTCTCTGCATATATTGGCATAGAAAACATGTCTATGTGAAACTCCACACACGTTGATGTTTCAACGTGTTCAGTATAAAGCCTGTATTCCACCAAACAACCGCTTTTTCAATGTCAACAGATGTTCCAGCCGACCTTTCAGCCGACGTCGGTTGACATCTGCAAAAAATGGCCTCAAAATGCGTCACAGCTCCACCGAACCCCCAACAGACGCTCATGTGGTCGCCATACGACCGTCTGGTGGGTTCAAAGTTCCAGCAGATCCTAGCCGACGCCCCTGCCGTGGCACCGACTGGTGGACCTTGGCCGCATTTCACGCAGTAATCGAGTTCTCCGATAGGCGGCGCGGCGTGCGATGATACACTGCGACACTCCGAACCCGCGAAAGCCACGAATCGAGCGGAGCGGTGTATCGGCGTGTCGGGATTTGTACGGGAACGGTCAGAAAATGTAAAATAACCGCGGAATTACACATTTAATCAAACAATGAAGGTAAATAAAGATAAGGATTGATGTTATGAATGTGTATGGCACGCTATGGTGCTAGAATTCTGCCAAAAATATCGAAAGTGTCGGAATTTACGATGTCCGTTCGCGGCTTCCAGTATCGCTCACACTATGTTGGCGGCGTTCCCTCGCCGCAACTCCCGGCAGAGCCTGCGGGCGGGTGTCGTACTCCTCAAATACATCGGCCATATGCCCAATTACAGCAGACAAAAACCTAATGAATCAGTTATTCGGCCGACGCTTTAATTCTATCTTGTGGAGGGTTGTTGGAGGGATCGGTTGTGACATCGCCTGTAAATTCTGGTGGGTGGAAGCGCATTTCAGCTGGGAAATGGCCAGACGCCCCAGCAGATGCTCAGGCGACACTCTAACGACCCCCAACGTCTGGTGTGTGTTTCCACCAACCTGACAGATGATTAAAATAGAGTAGATCTGCCAGCAACCGCCATACAGGCGCTGTACAACGTTTTTGTCTTGTTGGTGGAATTCAGGCTTAACAGTATACTGCACAGGGTTCAGTATGCACAGGGAGCAGCAGTATGTAATTATCAAATGTACTGCATGGATATATAATAATTACGAGTCTGTGAGTTCATAACAATTCACAGATTACATGCACTGTTTTCCGACTGTGCCATTATCGATGCACGCAAGGGATTGTCACAGCTTAAACATCATTAATTTTTGCAGTATTTATTTCAAACCGAAACTCAATACGTTTACATAACCAGTGGAACTTGGATAACACTATAAGCGGAAAATTTGATTCCTTTTGTATTTTGGAAAAAGGAGAAGGTTACATATAAGAAATATCCGCTCTAGTCCTAATACATATATGCATCTGCATAACATCAGTATTGCCTTGGCTTCCGTTGATTTAAGAACTCCCAGATAGATATATACATCTTATTACAGCATGTAATTATAATCTGTTGACTGAACCACATGCATGTAGCAGCGCCGGATAAGTTAGATATAGAGCTAGAAATACAATACCTGTCCACTGACGATGCTGTAAATGCTGATTTGCACACGGGCCTCTCCCAGAGGAGCGTGTTTCACGTGTAAAACCTGTAGGCACAGGTCTGTCTCTACAGGATGGCCCGCACTGAAAATACGAAGTGAATGATCTAATTTTGGTGATATCCCACATTGGCGAACAGGGGCACAGCAAGGAGTCTACTACAAGGTCAACTGCAACGAAGTTTACTATATACTCATGCCGTATATACTGTAAATACGCACCGTTTCTCCATATAACGTAAAAATACTGTATGGGACAGTGTTCCGTAGGGGAAAATACGGACCACTTAATATTAGTTGTTAAGCCAAATGAAATTAATTGTTGTTCTTAATTTCGGGTATATAGTAAATATAGAACGACCTACCTGCTTGAACAAGCCACAAAACTGGACAATAATTTATGGTTCGTACGGAATGAGGCGTAAACGCCTAGTTCCGTACAAACCGTAAATCATCATCTCGTTTTGTAGCTTGTACAGCATGGTCAGGACGTCCTGATTTCTTCAAATAGATTTCTATTTTGATTATGTCAGACGGAGCAGATGAGGTCCGTCCGTCGGAAATTCTTGCTCGCCAATATCATTGATTATTTAATCATATTCTTAAAACCTAATAAGTATTCCTATACACAAATTTTTCAGTTCTATCTATATATGGTATCCATACATTCTTCTTAAATGACCACTACGTCAATGAGGATGAAGTTAGTCAATTTAAGTTGGAAACGTGAACTGAATGTCACGTTACAGTATGACCTACCTTAGGTTTGGTGTGTGGAGATTTACACTGGAATGGACAAAGGAAGGCGGACCGATGACAGACTCGCGACTCTGAATATCAAGTTATGATATCTATACTATATTTCGGTTATTTAAAATCAGAATATCAGTCATCCAAGAAAACGTTTGTCTTCATGTTCATGTGCTAACAGATGAGTTTAGACCTGTCTCGTAAAAGCTGTAAGTAAACTGATATGAATAGTATTCTAATGTGTATAGTCTTGCCTACAGAACAGGATTTAAAACCTATGGAGCAAGAAGAGTGCAGGATGACAAAAACAGACCAAAAAAAAGAAATTCAGAATTCAAAAGAACAAACGAACTTAAACATTGCGGTCTCAATTGAAATGTATTGGAAGTGGAACTGAACAAGACGAACAACAACAATTATTAAATATCTCTACAAGAGCCATGTCGTCTTTGGCAACTGACCTTAAATGTTGTAGGCATAGGAGGGGTTGGCAGGTTTGTGGAAGGGGTGAGTAAGTCAGCAGGTGTGAGGTCGTTTGAGATCTTCAGAAATAGAACTACACTGTACTCAGTTACATACAACATCAATCGGCATTTAAGGCTCATACTGTGTCACTTCCAGATATATGTTCCATTTACAATGGAAGAGCACTGTATACCTAATTACTTCATGAAATAAAAGTAAGAGAATATCATAAGAAATTATGTATTTGAGCCATCTGTATTTGATCGAAAATAAAGTATCAAGAATGTTTCAATAAACCTAGAGAATTAATTTGATAGTCATTCTCAAGTGTCATGAACAGGATTACTTAATGAAACTAATTTCTGGTATTAAAATCAGTGCATACATCCTAATGCATTAAAAATGTCTCTGAATCAAGTCCTATATGGGTCTGAGCATAACAGGTTCAATGACCTGGTCAGTGGATGAAGGTAAGGAGTGTGTGTGAGAGTGGGGGAGAGGTGCTAATAAGAAGTGACTGGGTTGAGATAGAGTCATACGCCTACCCTTCCACCAACCTCATACTTCTTTACTGGGTCTGTGTTTCTTTGAAGAGCATAGTGAATGGTCTGTCCTATCAGAAGTGGATGTTCCAATGCTATACAGTCAGGTGTCTCCTATGTTCATGCATTGTAAAGTAGTAGGAGAGTAGTGAGCCAGAAAAAAACAGGCTTTTGAGTGTAGCTAGTTAGTTTTTTTTGGTTTTTTTTATTACGACCAGTTCTGTCATTTGGGACAGATCTTCCACTGGAAGTTCCAATCAAAGCAATACATCAAGAGGGTACACAAGATACAACAGAGGTAAGTAAAGTAGATGGAGTGGTTGTGGGATGGGAGGGGGTGAGAGCTATTCTGGCATGACTGTAGAGTGGCTTCAGGTCCAGTGTGTTATACCTAAATCTTCATCTGTCTCTGTCTGTTAATAAATATGTCTATTTCTCTTTGTTAATGTCTGTTTTCTGTCTCCAGCTGTCTGCTTCTCTGTCAGTCTCCCTGGCACTATCCCTGTCTATATAGTGTATATATAACTATCTCTGTTTATATCTTTGTCTCTATCCTGTCTGTCCATATGTATGTCATACTATATCTTTGTCTCTGTCCCTGCTGTTTGGCATGTATTTTTGACTATTTCGCTTTGTATGTGTCTTTCTGCATTTCTGTCTCATTGTCTCTGTCCGTATCTGTATATATCTGACTCTCTGTCTGTTTACCTGTCCCTGTGTGAGTCTCCCTTCTGTCTCTGTTATCATCTGCATCATTATCTGTCTCTCTGTGTCTCCCTCCCTGTCTTCATGAAAATCGATGATCAACGGTTTCAGCAAGTCTATGGTCAAGTCTCAGTTGCAAGGCTTGATGACAGGGTTGAAGGGAGTAAGACTGGTTTGTCAGGTCTGTACAAAGTGGGTACAAAGTGAATACAGTGTATTTAGATGTGTCCCATCAGATTTGAAATGTAAATACCACATTTAGACAATATTATCATCTGATAATTTCCTTTTCTAGAAGCAGATTACAGTAGCCATAACTAAGTGTTTATCATTTCATGAAAGGATTGACATAGTGAATCATTTTGTCTTCAAAAAGACTAGAAATAAAAATGTCTATCTTTAGGAACCAAGTCAGTAGCGGGGCAGGGGGTATGGTAAGGCTTGATACTGGACCCCTGCTCATTTAACCAGGCCTTTATAGTTGGGACATCGATAGTTAAGTGTTAGATTCTCTGCAGTAAGCTGGAAGCCTGTGGGAGCATTCTAACCTCTAGATGACGTATATGACCTGTTTCCCAGCGCTAAAAAATATGATAACACCCAGATATCGGATATAATTACTCTGCTCTCAAAACATAATTTAAATCTTTTTAGTAGGCCCTGAAGGTTATTCACACCACAGAGTCACCTTATTTTCTCAAAGATGGGGTGGTTAAAAATGAAAAAGGGAATTTTTACTGGACAGTGTTGGAACGGGTAGTAAAAATGTCAATATAAGACACTTTTTTTTTCTCGGAAATTCGAAATGTCGGCACGCTTCGGCAGCCTGAAAGCATCTGTCCGAGGCCTGTTGTCTGGTGCCACCAGGGTTCGGTCAGGGTATGGCAAGGTTCGATTGACTTCTACGTAGTTCAGAATTTTTATTAACATAAATGAAAATCTTTAAATTTCAAGATAATTAATCAGAATACTTGCATCCCTTATTCATTTAGTCTTTTCTTTATAACCTCACCCTCGGCCCTTCATTAGTGAGATTTGCTTACCGCGTACGGTTGTTGGTACATATGAAGCTGGCTCCGTGTATCTAAGAGGACGTCGCTATGCATGGCCATGTCCCTGTGGTTGACGAGGCGGAGGAGCAGCTCCGCCTGCTCGTACTGTGGCACTGCATTCTGCTCGCTGAGTGCCAACTCGGGCCTGACAGGCAGCAGCCGCAGCGGCAACCGCCACCAACCACTCCTCAGCGAGAGTTGGGCGTCAAAGACGGCCAGCATGCACCAGGCCTTGGCGGTCAACTCTGAGACGTGAGGAGAGATCTCGCTGGAGTATGTGGCATTCTCGGTGGAGTCGCCGACCTGAAGTTCTACGACCAGCGACATGTCCTTTGCTGGCCAGCATCTGAAACAGTTTTATTCCATTTATTGAGATAAATGCAGTTATATTTTTTTTTAAATATGTGAAAAATCTGTCATGTGTATCATATTTCATAACCTGTACCATAAGACAGTGACTTATTCTTTTTGGATTAGATTATTGACTCATCTCCATATAGGTATTTAAACTCTGCTGACACTGCAAGCGCTAGGCTTATGTTAGTAGGGTATAGTGAGGGAAAATAGGAGGGGGTGAGAAAACGAGATGGTAGGGTAATCAATAGGTTAGCTCACAAAAGTTACATCTTCTGTGAATGTGCGGCTTACACAGTACACACATCAGGGTCAATACCAACAGCTGACGTACCTAGGCACAGGTTGCTTGGCTGCCAGGACCGCTATCCTATGCTTCCTGTTCCTGTCTATTTGCGGTGGCGCTTCCTGGCAGAGGACGGTGGGTACGCTGCCAGGCTGGCCGAACTGCCGGCGTTCAGAGTACAGGCTCGCGGCCAGCCCGCACATCTGGGCACCGGGGCCGAGCCCGATGACGGCATCGTAAAATACGACAAATCCACTCCTATATGAAAGCATAATTACTTGTATGCGATATGTTTGTTATATTAGCGGTGTTTCTATCTTCGGTAAGTAATTTCATAGACTTTCAGGCCTCGTAAACCAAAAAGAGTGTGTACAGACAGGTATGATTTGTAGTACTGTTGTTTAAATATGGGAAAAGGAACTCTGTATTAACCAGCATTCTCCTTATTACCTTGAGACCGGATTACGGGGTACAAGTGTTAAATCATACAAACTGAAATAGTGAATTCTACATCGTGTGATCCTCAAAATATTACTAGCGGATAATTTGTCATTGTAAAAGTCGTAAATAGTATGAAAAATCATAAAATATATTCTACCAGTAAAACATCGTAATTGAACAAATAACCAAAGTTCTTTAGAATATTATTCAATATATGTATCATAAGTGTCGCGATCATAATAAACGAACATACTTCTTGTTCATTAAACTAGGATTGAAACAATCCTACCGATTGTTTTGGAATTTTGGATGGTGTTTAATCCTTTCAAATTTTATGTCTAGCATGTCAGTAGTGGGCACTAATAAAATAGCATTGTATGTAGTGCTTACTTTGGGTCGTAGGGTCCTGCTGGGAGTGGATCAAGCGGAGTTGTCGCAGACGGTTTCAATCGGTTCGGAGAAATGTCAACACCTTTCTTTATATCACTAGGTTTCTGCCACAAGATAAAGATATGCCTCTTACTGAATCACCTTAAAAGTGCACAATTTTTAGTCAGAGAGTAATAGTATGTACATTTGTTGAAAAACATAACTTAACACACTACAAATTAATGTATGTTTCACGATAATAGTATAAACATAATAGGAAACTGAGAAACAACTGAGTGTAAATTTTACAGTCTTATCTCTGAAGTTATTTATGATGAAGAGGTAACCAGTATTTCGATAGTTTTACAACATCCTACACTTTAGATACAAGTGCACTGAAATAAATTCAAGTTACTTCAAAATATCACACAAGAGTAAGAACTGATATCAACAACAGATCTTAAATAGAATTGCATTATATGAAAAAAAAGTTCAAGCGCCGATTCTAGAATACCTAAAGCGATTTATGCATAAAGCTGACAATTAAGATTATAGAAGAGCTTATCTCCTCACTCATTGCTTTATATGAGGGCACTGAAAGAACGATTCCTTATTCCAATACAAAATAGAAATAATATCCAGATAATGGAAGGACGACTTTAAACCACATGGGTCATTCGTTATGGCGTACGGCGTTGGTATTAGTCAAATGTGGCCTACAAGCTTAGCCCCGTTTATCACTTCCAGTTCCATTTATATAATACCTAAAAATATCACACATGCATAAATGGCATCCAAGCAGTTAAATAAAAACATTTCCTTAGGAAAACTAAATGCTAAATGCTGTGTGAATAAACAATGTACAATACCAGACACCACGGAATTCGTTAAGACCATACGAAATGCTGTCTATAAGTGTTTGCATGCAGTTTCTGAAAATTATTTAGTAATTCGACGAGTCATGTTTAGTGCATTTCAAAATATTGAACAGTATGTTTACCTCTTTTCGCTAATTCTGGAAGAGAAGTAAATTATCAGTACTAATTGCATGTAGAATACTTAGTAACATACTGCATGGTACTGCTGCTCTGCGTTACACTAATGCGTTCCCCCTTCTTCTTTTCACACAACACAATATACCACACACCTTTCTTGTAAACAAATAGAACTCATACCATTACTCCAGTCATATGAAGAGTAGCGCGTCCAAAAGTTGGTAGTTAACATATATTTGGTCCCATAGTTCCATTACTGTGCTTTATACCAGAAGCATTCTGCGTCTTTTTTAATTTCTTTCACTTACATGTTATTCTAATACAGCTTTATAATTTGGCCTTGAATGATACATTTTAAAACAATTTTTGGATAGTTTAATGGTGTAGGAGTAGATGGCACCTAAAATCACAGGTCTCCGTACACACTTTATACTGTTCCAGAAATGGCGTCTCGCGCATACGCAGCGAAGGACCATGTGTGTGAGTAGTATATAAAAGTAGGGAATAGCATCAGGATCAAAGTCCTATAATCATTCAGCTGTAAAATCATCAGTGCATGAATCAATTATATAATATAGTGAATATAGATCTATAAGGATTATACGTATAATCATTATTTCGCTCTATTAAGTGCTTATAAAATGTGCAATATTTTATAGAACATTATATAGTTATCAACACTTTCTGACTAAGCAAAATCTAACAGGTAGAGATCCCGCATTTTCGAAATGTAATATCAATTGTGTATCACTTTTGTTCGACTTAATGAATACACTTAATACTATGTTTTTTCTATATCGCTAACATATACCGACATCGTGTACCTGGCTAGGAGGCTTGTTGCTGTATGGTGCTTCGTTTTGGTGAACATTCATGGTCAACTGGTCTACTTGTCGTTGCGCTCTCTGTAACCCCACCTGCTCCCTAAGTAGGTGGAGTTCCTCCTTGAGCTCTTCCCATTGCTGTTCATACTCTTTCTGTTTCCTTAACATCGGAGGGGAACGGGCCTTTCCATCAACTAATGAGAAGAATCCAAGCAGTTTGTAATTGTTCTATCAATTACCGCTGAATCAAATCCTTAACGTAAAAAGTTTAATATCTATGTATACCACAGGGATAAAATACGGCAAATGTATTACAGATGGCTATAAACACAAAGAGATATATTTAGTTGTATAGTAAATTTTCTTCAGATTTCATAAAACTTGTAACGTATTTGTTATTTTGAAATTCAATTTAAAGGGATACCAAGAATTAATTCATCGTTGTAGATAGAGAGACTTAAAATCAACCACTCTCCCTACTACCTGCCAAAAGAAACAAAAAAGAAGTAGTGAACATTTTTTCATAGAATGTTGACTCTACCTGAGGTTTCTGTATTGGTCTTCCTTGCTCTCAATTCTAATAGCTGTGCTGCTATTTTGGCATTCTCCCTTTGAATGGACGCAAGTTGGTCCGTTATCGACCTTAAATCAGCTAAACAAAGAACCATTCACCATAAGCAATCTTACTAAAAATCCACATGCACATTATTTACAAATTATGTGATCACTGATTTAAATTGTTGATATAATCACCTTTGCAAACCGACTACAAATGTATACTCTTATGTTTATTAGTAATACGTTCACTCAAAACCATAATGAAAGCAGTAAACGAAGCAATTATGCATAATCATATACACTACCTCGACCATTCTGTGTGTCTCCCTGGGCTAAATACATCGCCTCGTTTTCCATGTCGGCTAAACGGGCGAGCACGTCAGGATCCCGACCACCACGCTGCAGGTAGGACTGTCGCATTGACCTGCGAGTACAACACCAGGGAATGTTGTAAAGCTGGTTGTGAATAGCTTATAACGCTGACTAGATGATACTTTGGAAACAAACTACCCCATTACATAGTGTTGTATTACATGAAATATATATAGTGAATAACTGTAACACAAGTCGTAATATCTTAATACAAACTTGGAACATAAAAGACAACATCTTGGGTATAATCTGGTTAGTGGCTTAAACACCATCATCTGTTTAGTTTAACCATGTTTGAATCGTTATATATCGTCTATTCCCATAGAAAAATAAAGGTTTTGCTCACTTCAGTTCGTCACTGACGGTTGATGTCCGTTCAGTTGGTGAAGACCTGATAGATATAAGACACATATGAATATAATTATCCATACATTTAATGGAAATAGCTTGCTCCTATCCCATTGCCAATCCACAGGCATGTTGCACAAAGTAGGACACAAGTAAAATTCTGAACGCATTATCAATTTGAAACAAAAACATTTGAGTTATAAAACCTTTTTTAATAAAGCAATTTCAGGAACAACAGTAGCTTAGAAATAGCGTCAAGTTTATGAAACCTTATCTTTTCTTCTCTCTGGAATACATCAAAATGGTCTACATCTTTCGTATTCACTTTCTTTTGTTCATTCTTTTTTAATGGTTCTGGTTCGGTAAATGTCTGTTCTTGTGGGATAACGGCATCAAGATTGATGGAATTTTGCTTGGCGACCTCCTCTATTCGTTTTTGTATCGTTGCAAATGTCTGGTCAATACTCTCGATAGACTCTGCAACGTGCTTGTCGGCTGGCCAATCGCTGTGATAGAATATTTTGTTAGTGATTTTAAGGCCAAGATACGTGAATGTTTGTGTATCTCGATAAATATGTTAATACCCATGATAAATGTGAAAAATGTGGATGTGAAAAATGTTCAGGTCCTTCATACAATTATTTACCTTTTGCAATTATTGCTTTTTTTTATCAGAAGACCGGTAGTCTCATTTTTACATACTCAAGTAAGCACTCAAAAATACAAAAAAAACTGTCATGACAACCATAGGAGCGAATAAGGTTGTACTAGCTTATGTACCCGATAGAATCGACACAAGAAGCATTTTTCATTTCTTTTCATATATCTAACAAAACGATAGTTTGAAAGTTGTGGCCAATTTACAGAACAGGTAATTACCTTTTGGTGGCTATATTTTCTTTTGAAGGTACTCCTAGGTTATGCCGAATACGAGCATTTTCAACAGCTTGAATCTTCTCCGATAATTCTGTGAGGGAACATTAATTAATTCAGTTTTTTTTGCTGTTGATACAAAAAATGTTCAATTGGTGTTATTGAAATTAATATGTAAAATCGTTAAGGTGCTGGTGAAAAGGAACGGAAAGAGAATATCATTCATATTTCAGAGATTTATATAAATTTCAGTCATTCACTTACATGTATTTTGTCTCAGCCAGTGGCTGTTAAAGATTGATAATTCGTATATGCTTGTTTTTATCCTTATGCAAAGAGTTTATTCCCTCACCATCTTTGAGAGATTCTAATGTTTCGTTGGACTTCTGGAGTTGTGAAAATGCATTCCGGTGGTAGTCGGTGTTTATCTGCCGTCGCACTTGAAGTTCCCGCCTCTTTTTATATAAACGATCCTCCTATTCAGTTCACCAAAACAGTATTAGGATGATATAGTTCACTGTCAATTAACATCATCCTGTCATTAAGCAGCAAGCACGACAAAGTATTACCTCTGTGTATTCTAATATATTAGGGGAAATATTCTGATGTAAAAAGGAGAGTAATTGGTCCAAATATAGAGAGAAAAAAACCTGGCTTATAGTAGATAGGGGGTGTTTATTACAATGTTTATCCTGACTTTAAAATTCATACATCTCAACATAGACAGCTCCTATATGGTGTCAGCGTTCCTTCCCTTTTTATCATATTCTCCGAAGGAAAACCAAGAGAATAAAGCAACCGTCAAATTGTATCCGTCGATGATTATTTGCTGGTTAGATAGTTCATAAGCAAGGCAGTAGAAATTAATCAATTTTGCTAATAGGCTTATAACCTTAAGTATTCGACCATTTTAAGGAATTCACACTTTACCTGGTCTGTTGGCAAAGGCCTCTGAAGTAAACTCATTCTGCCTAACATTTGCTGGTTCTCATGTGCTCTTTCTTCTCGCCATCTAGCTCGACTTTGCTTAAGCATCCTTAGTTCTTCGACCTAAATGAAATTGTGCAAAAAACGTTAATCTGAAAACAGACTAGGTTTTATCTGTATACGTTTCCATGTGGTATAGGATTAGCAGATAACGATGAGAAATTATATACTCTGTGATTTGTTTGTTTGTTTGTTTAGTTTAACGCTCAATTTGTTCAATTAGACTTACTTTGGATTTGACCGAATATATGAGATGAATGTAGGTAGAAATCCCACCCCTACACATTTACTGAGGTGAGAGTTCTTTTACTTCCCACACCACATAGACATGGTATGAGAAGGATTGGCCTTTGATATAGCAGTAAATCTTCTACTGCTGGGAGTGAAGGAGAAAAGTGGCTGCAGTGGGACTCAAACCAACAAAGTCCAACAACCTTGAGATTACAAGTCCAGTGCTCTCTACCACTGAGCTAACTCCCCAATCCAGTCGCTTTTGTTATGCTTGCGTGCAAGCATATCCAGTCTGCACCACAAGGAGGTGAGGCGATCAAGAGGGTGAACAGATTGGTAATTGCTGTCCACCCGAGCAGACCAGAGATAAGGAGTGAAGGTAGTTATGCAGCACTGAGGGAGGCTCTCTTCTGCCGGTTCCAACCCCGGAACCATTGTAAAACTTGCTCCGAAACCGGGAACGGGCAGCGGGGGAGGGCCTACGGGGAGGAGAGCGGTTAACCAGACTCGCTTACCCCGAGGCCGACGCTGCCACTATCCATTTCTTGTAAAGGAATAGACTTGTAGAAGGACTCAAGGACACTGCGCTGAGGCACTGGATATTTCAGTTGAAGCCTCAGTCCATGGCTTAAGGCCGAGGCGGACTGAACGGGGATCTGCAGGGCGAGTGCGGGCGGCGGGGTCCTCCATGGCGGAGGAGATGTCAAAACTAAGAGAAGAACTGGCAGCGCTGTTGGTGGAAGTCACTAAGGTTTGTTCACCGTGTCCCGATTGGTACCTTTTGTGTCTTCTGTTTTTCCTAGTCTGCATTGTTGTTAGTCCTCATTCTGGGCAGTTTCTAATCGTGTTATGATCTGGGTTATGTTGTTGAATGTTGGTCGCACCCTTCGACCAGGCTTCTTTTTTTTAATTCTTTTTGTTGTAAATTCAGTTTACCAATTCTTTCTTGGTAATATTCGGAGAGAATTGATGTCAGTTCTTAACTGAAGTTCAGATGTGCTTGTTCCCATTTAAGGGAAAAGCTTAGCCTTAGGTCCTGTTCAGGTATCTGGGCGGGGACTTTTAGTTATAGTCCCTTTGAGACAAGTGTTGTGTGCTTTGTTGTAGGTAGAGTTCATGGTGTTTAGCTGTATTTAAAAATAGAGCGATTTAAAAAAAAAAGAATTTTGAAGTATGGTACCGCATCAATAGGTATCGGAGTATTGTTGGGTTATCGGGTTTCGTCGGTAGGTGGAAGAGTACCGGTACGTTCGGTAGTGTTGTTCTCTTTCATTGTGGATGTCGCCATCTATCGTAGTGTGTGAGTCGTTTGTGCTTCAGGTGTATTCTAATACATAGAGTGGTGAGTCGAGGATCCCAGGTAGGATGCTAGAGCATGGAACTGTAAATACAGGGGGTTTTCTAGAGAGAGTAGCTCAAACTCTATATATATAAATGTAAATCCAAACAGAAATGTAATCAGTGATTTTATTAAACAAAAATTAATTCGAGAATTGGCAGGGGGTCTGGTTCCACAAAAAGGCTCATGAATTTGTGATCTAAACTGTCCCCCCTCAATCTACCTGGATAAAGACTGATCTAAAACAAAAGGTCTCTCGCAGAAACCACAACAACAAAAATGGAAATCAGCCCATTGCCTAAATGATATACGGAAATAAAATACACACCTTCGCCATTGCTAGTCTGTCTTCATTACTGACCCAGTGACGTTCAGATGTCATGACTGCTTTCAATTCTCCCTCAAAAGTGAATTGCTGAAGTGTGCACAAATAAATCTGAAATGAACGGTCACATTACATATAGCGGTTCAGACTTGTGACATTACAATGATCTTATCAGTTGAGGAGTTGCCTTGAATTTCTTGCAATATATAAATATGTAAAACTACAGTACATATGTCCACAGAGATTCTCTAACTTTCCTCATTATAACTTACAACTCAGATCTTAAAAGAGATATTTGACTTACAGTAGGGACAGTGGGTTCATGGACGCCTTGAGCCCGGGACGATTCGAGCCCTGGACGCCTTGAGCCTTTCTGTGGACGCCTTGAGCGTACCCTGCGGACGCCTTGAGCCTACCCCATTATGGTTTCCTTGAGCATCTACATGTAAAAACCTTTGAAAAGTGTACTTATACTGGTTTATAGTCATATATACTCAACCCCAACCCTTATCCAACCCTTTTCTAACCCTAACCCGCTAATCGGAACTAAAATGGGGTAGGCTCAAGGCGTCCAATTCCCGGGACGGTTTCCCCCTGATGAACTAGCTTACACTATATAATAAGAGCTAAGCTAATGATGGATTTGGGTGGCAGTTGTCCCAATAGAGGACATCCACATATTGGTGAAAACTAATAATTCAAGTTTGTAATTTACATAATATGATACCTGATTATAAATAGTGCTAGTGCTCGTGTATTACTACGGGCCAACCTCTCGCGGATTAGACGCAGCTTAGGTGGCCAATCTAGCTGGTTTCTTGGTTGTTCCCTTGCTTCAGACGTTCATGGCATTCGCTAGTATCAGTGTCAGTCGTATCACTATCACTATCAGCCTCGCGCCAGTAGTTATACGTAGTACAACGCTGTGTCCGCTATCCCTCCCCACAGACTAGGGTAAAACTGCAGATCCGTGGTCTCTAGCGTGTAAGCATAGGAAATGTCACTTTGCGGCCACGATATTCATCCACAACCTGAGAATATAGTTCTTCGTTAGGGTTAGGATTTTAAGGCTAACCCTAAACCTAACCCTACTTTAGGGTTAGGACTTATCCTTACCCTAATCCTATTTTATGCTTACCTTAAGGATTAGGGTTAGGTTTAGGGTTAGGTATAGGTTTTGGGTTAGGTTTGGGGTGCGCATTGATACAAGTTGTTTTATGGTCCACTGACATGGCGCCGTTTTCGAAATATTGCAATTACGAGTTTGTCGACCCATCCCAGCGAAAATAACGGTTAGTTTAATGAAAATAAGCTGGTACTTAACTAATTGACATGTCCTGAATACGATTCCGGCCTTTTTATTGCGATAAAATCAACCGTTTTGTTCGAAAACGGCGAAAGATCGTCTCGTATCGGGCCCGGAAAGGCTTGTAAGCTATAGATCTAGATCTATGTCTGACTACGCGCCAGTGACCCTGTCACTAGTGTCAGCGTCATAAATCTAAAACAGTCAGGATAATCTCGATATCTACCCAAACTTACAATATTAAGTCATGGCTAGAAACACTACTCACATTAGATGACAATGTCTTCCAAGTTGAATAGACTGGTATCACACATCTTTGAGAAATACGCTCAAAAGAACGCAACGCCTTTTCGGCTTGGTTTATTTACGTACTGTCGCAACTAATATTAGACAATAGAATGATATGATGAGTTTTCATTTTATTGTCGGTAATATCGTATTTGCGAAAAATATTGGAAACTATTATTCTTTGAGTATTTTTTGTTATAGTCTTTTTGTAGTTTTATTCGTCGTGTGCAGTGTGCAACATGTCATGGTTTTATTATATGGGTTACTATTCTTGAGACAGTGAAACAGTTGGATTGCTGGTTCTTCACGTTTTCAACGTCGATCTCACTAAAACCTCCAAAGACCAGCAGTGGCGGATAACACAGACGGTTTACGGTGTTGCTGGGGAAACGATGGAACTGAATCCCGCCGTTTCCCTTATGTCGCTTATTGTTTGAGATATTGACAGGGTTGGTATTGATAACTTGATAACCGATATGGTAGTGCTTAGAGTTCACCAGTTACACAAAGAGCTACACAGTTTAGAAATGGCTAGTCTGCGTATATTTTTTTGGCCTTCGCTTCCACAGACCTCACAGTCATTCACACTCACAGAACGGACTTGTTAAACTTAAAAGTCTGTGGTCACACTCACAGTCTCGGCCACAGTCACTTTCTTACGAAGTCTCCATTGAAAATGTATGGGGCCACAGTAAACCACTAACCCTTGTTTATTAGTGGCGGTAAACCACACCCATAGTTTACGGCTTTTTCCAAACCCATTATGATTATCGAATTTCTTTGAATAGATATTATCACTTTTTCCAACGAGGACTTCGGAACCTATAGCCTAGGTACGGTAAGAGAATAAATACGACATTAGATGTTTTTTTGAAGGTCGGCTCTATAAACCACTCGAGGTGTACATAGACAATAATCGATGGTTTTGTGGACAGGCGGCCGTAAACCACGAGAGGTTGACGCGTAGTAATACAAGAGCGCTAGCGAGTGTATTACGAGGTCAACCGCGAGTGGTTTACAGAGCTGCCTGTCCACAAAACCATCGTTTGTTGTATTTATTATCCATCTTTTCGAATAAATTAAACCCAGTAATTGTCATATTGACGGGTATAACAACAGGAACTATTTTTTTGCTCTATCGCAAAAGGGACTATTTTTCCCGTATACCATGGTTTTGAGGCCGTATACCACAGGTTTGATTCCGTATACCACAGTTATGGTATATGACAGGTTTTATACAATGGGTCGTGGTTTACTGAGTCCCCATACATTTTCAATGGGGGCTTTGTATACGATGGATGATAAAACGTAATACACTCGCTATTGCTTATGTATTACTACGACTGCCTGACGATTCGCGGTGGCGGACAATTCGCGGTGGTGTTTTGGCCGTTCGCGGCGGACGATTCGCGGTGGGAATACGGACTATTCGCGGTCATATTCTGACGGGAGCAGGGGGCCACAACTCGGCCAGGCTATATATATATATAGTCCTGAGCGTTTAATATGGGACAAAAAACTATTATTCACATAAAGACACATAAAAATGTGTAGGGTGTCCGTTGGCATTTGGAAATTGAGCTGGTTATTGAGTCTGTTAGGCACCAGCAAAAAGTAATGGCGGACGCCTGAAGCCAGTGAGATCGTTTCACTTAGGAAGATAAGCTGTTCTGGGTCGTTGTAGGGGTGGCTCAACATTTAGAATATCATATCCGGTATATATACAGATTTATTTTGTGTAGAAAGTTTAGAAGGACGATGTATTTGAGCCAACATATGTCCACCGCGAATGGTCTTCCCGGTCTCTGTGAGCCATCGGGGATTTGACCGCGAATAGTCAGGGTTTTACCGCGAATGGTCCGCCGCGAATCGCCCGCCACCGCGAATGGTCTGCGAACCATTACTACGCATCAGTTCAACCTCATAGTTTATGGCAGCCCGTCCAAACATCCGTCGATTATTTATATAGGACGACCTGACCATACTGTAATGCTACAAATGCTACTTAGTAGTACACTACTACCAGCCTCCAGGCCACGGTATTATATGGAGACATGGTTAGTGTGACTGAATGAAATCTGTTCCGAGTTGTTTTGGTCGGGAAATTTTCACCGAGTTCGAAGAACGAGATGAATATTTCCAACCAAAAGAACAAGGGACAGATGTAATTCAGTCACACTCACTACGTCTCCTTATTATCATATACCTGGAAATAATTAAATATGTCATTTTAAAACTCGCTGAATAGTAGATTGACAGTGGTACAGAGGGAGGTATGAATATTCTTTCGTAACTCAGTGGCCCTGTTTTTTAGTCACGACAATCGTTATGAATGACATGTTTTTGCTGTCAGTGTATTATAGACGCAACATTTTAGGGGGTCGGCCAATTATCGTAGCCCTTCGACACTTAAGGCGGTATGAGGTGTGCTATTCTCTGATCCGGTCTGGAAGTAGGTGGCGCTACGGACCGCCTTGGTGGCCATTTTGGAGACACACCTCCACAGTGCTAAGCCTATGAGCCCTTTGGACGTCCATTTATGATAGTTTTTAAAGTGTGAGGATGTTTTAAGTAATTCTGAAGCATTTCTCCTGACAAAATGAAACTTCTCTGGCAATTCTAGATCAAATGATTATGTGGTAGCCCCAGTTTAGACTAAAAATACGATGTCAACAAATCATCGAAACAACCGATTTTCTTCGAGTTGGCACATTTAAATTATGTCTGAATAATGTAAATGATCCTGATTCAACTATTACATGTATATATATGCACAGGAGAAGGTCGATTAATATAGTTTTTCGCCATTTTACACTCTGACAGCACTTTGTATTCACCAGGCAAGATGGCGGATTGATCCGTTGTGAAGTAAATTTGCATATTTTGGAGGGTATTTTCAACCGAAAGTGTCCAGCCGGATCGGAGAATAGTCGCGATAATCTTAGGGTCACATGGTTGAAAATGTCTCGGAAAGTGGTGTAGACCCAAGGTAATTATGGACATGTCGTACCTAATGCAGAAATTCACTTCCCCTAGGAATTAAGCCATGGAACTTTAATACGAGTTCAGATGTATAACCTATAATGATAATCGTCCCAAATATGAAGAAGATCAGCTGGTCTGATCTCCCGATATAACCAAAATGGTTCTCTTGACCTTTGATAGAACCTAAGACAATTCTATACTTGTCGTAACAGCTGACACTTTTAGCAGCGATCGTCTGTGGCGCACTACGACACCGTCTATAGCACACCGGCCATCTTTTGTCGTCCAAACTGCCATGAAATCGCTGGTAGATCTTGCTGCTTCCTGGGCTCACAATGGTCGTGACTATAAAACAGGGTCCTGGTCATTAAAAGTGAGACATTCGCCCATGGGTATATGAAAATAGATAAATCTACCCATTCTTCCTTGCTAATGATACTATGCATGGTATAATTACTTTTGTATATTTGATAAACTGTTACAAGTCTCATTCCATAAATAGGTGAATTTACTGATTAACGCTAAATCCCCCCCCCCCCCCCCCCTGCTGCATGATGTCATTTATGGACAGCCTCTATCTATAGCCTAGATCGTTTTATGCCTAGACATGGATGCCATTTAGGTACTGATAGCAACCCAATCTTTATATTTATGAGCTAATATGCCGCACCTCAAAATCCGTTATTTTGATAGTGCGTTATTTTGATGAATATTTGGCCACATACAAATAGATGTATACAGAAATACCTGTAATCACTATACTCAGTCTCAAATGTGAAAAATCCCCAAAATGTATTGAGAAATTTCAAGTTCCCCAGGAACACTTCTGAAGCTAATCACAGCAACATTATTTGCAGATTTCATTTTCGGTCAGTGTATTAAAGTGTAACTATGCATTGATAAAGCCCTTATTCAAAATCCAAACACAAGCAGGAAAATATACTTGTATATGTTCAACAACTATTTTGAATCCATAAAGCGAGTACTCCACATGGACGGCATGAAAAGTTACTTTGTAGATGTGGTTATTGTTATAAACCAAATTTAATTGATTTTTTGTATTTTCGTTTTTAGATTATTTGCCATGGGTTGTGGCAATAGTTCACCTGCAGAATCAGGCATAGACAAAAATGTGTCTACAAAACCTGCTGCATATCCGCAGTCACAAGAAGAGCTATCAGACCGGACTCCAGACGTCAAATTAACACCAAGACATGAGCCAGCATCACGTGAGTCGTCCAACCCATCCGCCAAAAATGAAGTAGACCCTCCATATAATGGTATAGATACACATTCAACAAAACCGAACACGTCCAACTCGAAATTAATGTCAGAAGATAATAACAGATCATGTGATGACCCTAAGTCAGATGAAGTTGATAAAGAAGCAGATACAGAGAAGACTCTCTGTGGACTTCCAGTGAAAGAAGAAACTGACATGAATGATAATGATAACGTGAACAATGGAAACGAAGACTCCAATAGGCAGTCGACTAGTGAAACCGAGGTTCAGCAAAATGATACCCAACAGCAAGTAGAAAATACCAATCCAACACCTATTGCTGAGAGCGATGCGGTTATCCATGATTCAGCTGCGACTAAAGCGGCTTCAACTTCTGGGAATGATCGAGGTTCTGAAAGTGCAGATGAACAGAAAAGGTTGACTGAAGTTCAGAATGTGTTTGATGCTGCTGTGCGTTGCTCATGTCTATTAACCAGTGCAGGGTCTGTGATGGAGCGTGCGCACAAAGATGTCTGCTGTCTGCAGCTGCAGCGGTCTCTTCCTCATACGTTGTCCGTCTTCAGCCTGATGCAGAGACTGCCACACCTACAGGTAGTCTCTTGGAATAATATGCAAAATTGATTTTAACCTTCATTCAGGAATTCAGAGAACAGATAACCTGACAGTTCATATACCTAATAAATGTTTAAAAGGAGTAAGAAAGATTCATGTAAGTACAAGTCATCCCAAAGGTGTCAAATCATGCAACAGATTGATTTGATGTTCTCTAGCTACATCTACTTTATGCACATATGATAAATGTTAAAGATAATTTAGCGAGCATAAGTTAATACTTCAAGCATATTTCTAGACCCAATCTAGCCATTCACTGCAGATCATTTTGTAATTTATCTTATAAATGCATGCAAGGATAACGTTGTCATTTTAGGAGCTTGACCTATCTGCAAACCAAATAGGACCACAGCCCTTCCGTGCTCTCATGTTTGCCATGGCCTACAACCAGACGATAAGCAGCCTGAATGTCGCCAATAACCACACCGACACAGACTGTGCTGTAAGTAAAGTTGATAGTACATGTAAAGATTGCACCAAGATTCTCTATAAGAAAGGTATATATATTAAAAAGTTTTAAAGGCATGATCCATCAATATTGTAAGAAAAAATCTATATCTTTGGAGTACATGTGTATGAATCTTATCATTATGGTCATGACAGCAAGTTCCCTAATTCCGTCTTTTCTTTCTTTTCCATAGGAAAGTGTTGGAATAATGCTGCAGAAAAATTCTACATTGATTTCTCTGAACATTGGAGGTAACTACTTAGGTAAAGACTACCTGTCAAGATGTGTTGGCCCCGCTCTTGCCAAAAACATCACACTTAGACACCTGAAGTAAGTATCATAAATTTCATATCCAAGTATTAACCAGAGACAAAACATATTTCTATTGGTGTTTGCTAGAGCAAATACCACTATTTTATCTCACATAGACCACTATTCGGTGGACATAACATCCATGCCACATCCAAAGCAGGAATTCCACCAACCAGGTGCTAGCTCCGACCAGGGGCCGTACAAGGGTCACCGGCAGAATTGGCCTGTTGCAGGCAATAACCAGTTTGGTGGAAGAGCCCGGAAAGTGCCAGCAGTGGCACCGGGTGCTCATTTTGGGTAGAATATACCACGTGTGATGAGCTACTGCCTGCCTGCGGAGAGCCAGCATGCCCTACAGCCGACAGACACTACTCTTCCACTGAGCCATTTGGCAGGCTTGCATAAAATTTATGAGATCATGTTTACACAAAATCATTTAGTGTCCCATGCAAAGGATCGCTGGCAAAAGCTGATTAATAATCTTTTGTCAGCTGGGATACATGGCCAGCCGACCTGGGTATACCTTTTGCTTTGAGCGTTCCCGGCCTCCACCTCAACAGACCCAGTCAGGGATGTGGTAGCTTGAATGCGTAACACCTGCGGCCGGTATGCCCACCAGTTCAAGGCCTAGTTGGTGGATCACCTGCTATAGAAAATGTCAACACTGAGTGCACTTGGATTCTGACAATGAATAAGAGTCACTCTTTTATTTCACGTAAGATGACGTAGTGTACATGTAATTTGATTCTACTGTAAATGGAAAGGTTTTGTGCAACATTGCGCCGCATCTACACACCCCTCCCCACACCCCAAATGACTGATCATTCTATCCTTTGTACGCTGTGGATAGACTAACGTTACTCACGTCCCCTACCGAGCTGGAAACGTGTCCATGCACTTATTGACCTCTCCCATCACACCTCACCTCTCACCCCATTTCAACTTACTTCACTTCGCTCCATCTATAGTCCATTAATATATATACGGTCTAGGACCGACCACTGCTTGTGTGCATGTTGACCCTGTATTTACCATTCATTTTTACCATTATTTACACCACATATCAAACGTTCTTTGTTATGTTAAGAAATGCTACATCAGAAACGCACGCATTTATTTTAGTGGCAATTCATGAATTAATCTGATGATTTGTCTTTGTGCAGTGTCCCGTTAAGAGTTAAATCTATTTGTGTTTTCATTTGACCGCCAACGATATATTTTTGTCTATAATATTCTGCTTCTGGTCATTCTAAATACCCTAGCTCTCACAGAGTGTCATAAGTATAGTTATCAATGATCCATATGGCATGAAGACAATTCAAAGACCAAAGGAAAGAAAGCACTGTTCTCAAGTATACTATCTGTATTGAAATGTAGTTGTATCTGTACTCATATGACTATAGAACATAGAGAGCTTTGTTTCCAGTAATATCTAATAATAGAGCTGGAAATTCAGTCTAGTTAGAAGTTCAGCTGGTATATCCATAAACATTGTACATCATATCGGGACAAATTTGGGCATTTTAAATCATGTTCAATGTCTATGGATTGCACAAATCTTACTGCAGTCACAGTACGTCTTATGCACTGAATACACACTCTGACCCATGACGTCACAGCTGTGAGGCCGTAGGTAGCGTTGACTTCAGCGTGCTGATGGAGGGTGCACGCAGCTCTTCCAAACTCGTCAGTCTCAATCTCTCCCACAACACCATATCTAAAACAGCACCTCTCGTTGAACACCTCATGGTCTGGCTGCAGGTGGGCTGCTTGATTTTTCAGAATTGTTCTTAGAACAGGGGTGGTTCTAAAGGTAAAAGGTCAAGCGGTTGAGGACTCCTGATAGTCTTGATTCTGACAGACATCTTGATTTTAGTAGACACATTTGTATTTGTTAGAAACCAGAAGCAACTTTCCTCGATTCCAACTTCACAAGCTATCCTTTAGAGATTGACATCACCTGGAGCTCCCCATTTTCATAGATACTCTGACACTGGTAAAGCCTGTATTCCACCAACAAGACAAAAACGTTGTACAGCACCCGTATGGCGGTTGCTGGCAGATCTGCTCTATTTTAATCATCTGTCGGGTTGGTGGAAGCACACACCAGACATTTCAGCAGGCGTCAGCTCTCCTGCCAGACGTTTCAAGACGTCTGTTGGAGGATATTGGGGGTCGTTTGAGTGTTGCTTAACGGTTGCTGTGCGTCTGGCAGGAGAGCCAGTTGAGATGCGCTTCCACCAACAAGATTTTTTCAGGCGATATCTCAACCGTTACTCCAATAACCCTCCAAAAGACAGAATTTGCCCATCTGGCGAAAAACTGATTGATTAGGTTTTTATCGGCTGGAATCGGGCATCTGGCCGATGCATTTGAAGAGGTATGACACCCGCCCGTAGGCTCTGCCGGGAGTTGCGGCGAGGGAACGCCGCCAACACAGTGTGAGCGATACCGGTGATACCCGAAGCCGCGAACAGACATTGAAAATTCTGACACTTTCGATATTTTCGGCAGAATTCGAGCACCATAGCGTGCCATACACATTCACAACATCAATCTTTATCTTTATTTACCTTCATTGTTCGAATTAACTTGGAATTCCGCTCCCGTACGTCTCCCGAAACGGCGATGCACTGCACTGCTCGATACGCGGCTTTCGCGGGTTCGGAGCGTCGTAGTGTATCGCCGCTCGCCGCGCCGCCTATCGGAGAACTCAATTACTAAGTGAAATGCGCCCAACGTCCACCAGTCGGCGCCATGGCAGGGGCGTCGGCTAGGATCTGCAGGAACTTTGAACCCACCAGACGGTCGTATGGCGACCACATGAGCGTCTGTTGGGGGTTCGGTGGAGCTGTGACGCATTTTGAGGCCATTTTTTCCAGATGTTTCAACCGACGTCGGCTGGAACGTCTGTTGACGTTGAAAAAGCGATTGTTTGGTGGAATACAGGCTTAAGACAGGTCTCCTACCCTTATCTTAAAACCAGGAACCGCCCCTGTCAGAACCAAATTACACTGTATCTGCAGACTTACTTTTCCAATAGAAACGTACACATAGTCTGGATATCCCAATCCTAAAGATATAGAGAAATAAGTGTTTATATTGACATAGCCAATGCAGATAGAGACTACATCTATAAAACTCATCTTCTGTAAGGGACCCAATTCTCTCTATGTTATGTCACTAACTAAAGATTGTTTCCTTGGTAATAAGCAGTGACTCAGTGTACATCATAACGGGAAAAAGTTGGGCCTGACTAGGGATTAGTCATATGAAGGGGTATATGGACTTGCACCAAGGAAATTATAGATGTGTTGCATTATTTTTAGAAACCCGACTGTCAACTATCAAAGATTGAGATGAAAAACTGCGGGCTCAAGGATAATGATCTGCTTCAGTTGGCAACGGTCCTGAAAACCAACAGTTCAATAAAAACTGTGTACCTTAGCTCCAACCAGGTAATTAAGAATATCCCTTGTACAGCTAGATTGAAGTGCCTAGAACCTCGAGACCAATTTGCACACGTGTGCTTGCCTTGTGGTTTGTATGTTAAGCGCACATCATTCTGATTTTCTTTGTGTTACTTCAGCTGTGCTCAAGATCTAATTAAGTGAAAACCTGGAATAGTTTACGCTGGGCCAGTGTGTAACTCAATGAATCATAATGTCGGCACAATGACCAATTTAACCAGGTTAAACTGCTCTGAGTATCTCTTCCAACAGCACTTCAATTTCTGCTTATTCATGCAGAACCTATTTCATATACTTTGACATTTCTTAGGTTATTACACTCTACATCAAATTAGCCACAATGTTTTAGAGATGTCTTCTTCGAGCTGTGGACATCTCCATTTGTCATGACACAAGTATTTCATCACTCTAGGTACCATCAAGCAGGGACTTTGTTGAGCTCCTGAGTACTTGCCTGGGTTGCTCCAGTCTAACGTCCTTGGCAATGGATAACATGAAAGTTACCCAAGTCAGTGACACCACATCAGGTATGTCTTGAATATTGCTGCACCGAGAGCGATTTAAAATAAGATATCATGAAATTAAGATAAAATATTTTCTACGTTATCAAGATTGGGTTCATCCTTTTAGAACTCGAATCACGTATTAAAAGAAAGATTGATAAAAATGAGCACAACTAAAGAAAGTAGAGCTATTTTGTGTCACGCTTGTGCATAGATAACTAGAATTATAACAACATTACAATATGCTTTCTTACTACATCTCTACAATAGGAGAGAAGTTGGCATCACCAAGTTCTGTGACCGATCTAAATCTGTCTGGTTGTCAACTGAGTGACGATATGATCAGCGCCATTTTAGCACGTCTGCCAGATAAGGGACTCGCAATGCTGGAGAATCTTAATTTATCAAACAACCCGGATTTGTGTGTAGATGTCCTTAAACAGCTGCTTCCCTTTAATAGAGGTGAGATATGATTTTTATCCATCTGCATATTTGGGTAGCTTCAAGTATACTCTTTTGCAAAGTTGTTCTCAATTACCCAAGTAAATATGATAGTCATTATACATTTAGCGGATGGTCAGTCGTTCTCATTGTCTATGTGGTATTGGGTTGGTAAGATTATTAGCAATGTCATTTTCCACCTACTTTTGGGCTGACTGACATTATTAGCGGGTGGACAGATGGTATTCAGGTTATGGCTAAAACCTACTGTAGTATACCTGCTTGTAGAGTCATTAGGTGACCAAACCACATTTTTGCTTTTCATACCTCACTAAGTACAGATAGGATTTCTGTTTTGGACAGAAAGTTTTAGGCCATACAATATCTTAAAGTTTTAGTATTTAGTATTTTGACATGGATTTTTAGAAAGAAAGATATTTCAGTTTTGGATGGGTGACTTCCCAAGTCACAGATCCATTTTTAAGAACAAGTTTCTACCTGTAAAACTGGTTCAATCAAAATATGATATGCCTCATTTGAAAGAGAATAAAAACAGTAGGTGCCACAGAGTAGAATTTTCTAGATAGATTCATTTTTAAAAGTGAGGGGGGGGGTATTTTAGGTGAAATGGGCATACTCAAGAAAATTGTTTACTCAATATTGATTTACAGTGAGCATTTATATTTAGCCTTTCCATAAGTGGCACTGACTGTTGCTTACATCCTAGGAAGTGTAATTATTTAGGTGAAACATATATTTGATAGGATATTCCTGTATCCCAAATTTCTTAGTTTTCTTGTGGTGATTATAACTGTGAGAAATATTAGACTGAAAATATGAAAAATGCAAAGGCTGCAACACCAAGCCAGCTTGTGTATAACCTACTGCGATATTCAATTTTATTTGTCAAGGTCACTCTATATTTATAGAGGTCTCACAATCGCTCTCCAGTCTAAGACATATTTGGAAGACAAAAGATGGCGGGTGTTCTATAGTCACGATCATAGTGCGCCACGGGAGATCGCCGCGAAAAGTCTCGGCTGTTACGACAAATATAAAATTGTCTTAGCCTTAGGTTCCAGGGAACGGTTTTGGT
This sequence comes from Alentia gelatinosa, assembly GCA_950022655.1. NCBI lineage: Eukaryota > Metazoa > Annelida > Polychaeta > Phyllodocida > Polynoidae > Alentia > Alentia gelatinosa. The sequence continues at coordinate 142,265,525 of OX465579.1, forward strand.
TATATCAGTGAATCTAATAAGCCGATCTTCTTCATATTTGGTACGATTATAGTTTATGGGTATCCCTTACTCATGTCAGTTTCATGGCTTAACTCCCACGGAAAGTGGGTGAAATTCCGCGGAGAACTTTTGCGGAGCGGCGCAGTGTATTGCCGCTGCAGACAGCGTGTAGTGCAGCCGTGGGGCGTGGGGCTACGACATGTAGAGAGCTCAAATGTGTGCTATAGTCACGACAATCGGTGCGCACCCAAGCGGAAAATGTCGCCACATGTGTCGTAGGTCTAAGAGAACTTTGGACATGTCGTAGTAAACGTGGAAATTCACTTTCCTTAGGAATTAAGTCATGAAACTTTAGCACCAGTTAGGGAAACATATAACCTATAATCGTTACAAATATGAAGAAGGACGGCCTCTTAGTTCCGAAGTTATCGGCGATTGAATTTCGTCATAGCAATCGTCTGCTCTGGTGGCCAGTGTATTTTCCCGACACCTCCGCTAATTTATGCAGCCACTTTGACATTGACTGCATATCTAGCCTGTAGTGCGGCTACCATTCACCAGACGGCGTGTACACGGCTCGTCAGCGTGCCCTGTGCGCTTCGAGCGGTCGTGAAAGAGACTACTGCGTATCGGGAGGTGGGAGGGTGACTGGCCAATTCAAACGCCGATAACTTTAGAACGAAGAGGCCAACCTTCTTCATATTTGGTACGATTCTAGGTCATATGTATCCCTTACTCGTGTTAAAATTTCATTGCTTAATTTGTATTGGCAGCACAGGAAATAAACAATGACGTTTTATAGAACCTGCAACAGTTCTATACTTGTCGTCAGGGCCGACAATTTGAGCTCAGATCGTAGGCTGCAGGCTACGACACCGTCTATAGCATGGCGGCCATTTTGTATCACCAAATAATGTCTTGGTCTCAAGCGACGATCTTAGGCCATCGTGGATCGACGATATCGTGACTAAAAAACAAGGCCCTGGCCACCAGAGCAGCCTTTGCTACGACGAAATTCAAACGTGTATATATCTCTGGGCCGGAGCTTCATATTTGGTACGAATATAGGTTATATGTATCCCTTAGCCGTGTTAAAATTTCATTGCTTAATTCCCACGGAAAGGGAATTTCCACGTACAGTATGACATGTCCATAGATGTCTTAGGGCTACGACAGTTTGGGAGACAAATTTACCCACGTGACCTTACATTTGTTGTGACTATAGCACACTGCACACTGCCCTAAGTGTCGTAGGGCTATGACAATTGGCGGACCCCCTAAAATGTCGCGTCTATAGTACACTCACAGCAAAAACATGTCATTTATAACGATTGTCGTGACTAAAAAACAGGGCCCAGAATCTTTGCTGGAAGAGTGAATCATTCTTCGAGCAGAATTTTTGTCTTGGTAGTCTCTGTCACAACTGGCTATTGTCCCATTCAGGGACTATTCTGGACCACTAACCCATATCATTGCAAAGCCTCTATATCAATATTATATTCTGCTTATAATTTTCAACATGTCTTAAGCTACTTGTATTGAGTTTTAAATGCGTCCACCCACGGATTTGACCTTTTAAAGGCCAATAATTCTACTTAGCTCTTGTCGGAATACATGGAGACATGCAGCACATGGTCAGAAATGCAAACAGGGCTCAACAGCTGTGTGCACTGATCCATGAAGGCGCTAACACCAAGCAGCCGACGTTTCATACGAAGCTCGGGTATTGTTGACTGCTCATTGAAATTGTACATAACATATACTCTGAATTCTTTTAAGGTTAGTATGTAATGGCATTCCACACACAGAAAACTCCTTCCTGCATTCCTTCACCCCTTGTTTCATTCACTCGTTACTTCCTAGTACACTCTTCCATTTATTCATTCACTCCTTCCTTCCTTCACTCCTTCCCAATTTTCATTCATTCCTTCACTCCTTTCTTTACTCTTTACCCCTTCCTTCCCTCCTTCCTCCTTCCACTCCTTCATTCCTTCCTTTACTTCTTCTTTCCTTCCTTCACACCCTCCTTCATTCCTTCTTTCATTCACTTGCTCCTCTTGTCTCATTAGCAGGCTACTATAAGCATAGCTACAAAGATACAGATTTTGTTCGTTTTCAGAACCTGATGGACAGTATAAACTAGAGAAGCTCAGTTATGGTCAGAATCGTGCGGACGATCTCCCTGACATGTTGATAGACATGAATGTGTCCAACCTGGTGTACCTGAACCTGCGCCGTGCTAAAATGACACCAACCAGTGTTTCCAAGCTCGGTAAACTAACACATCGAGGACTGGAAACAATCGTCCTTGACAACATCAAGATTTCTAACACTACTTGTTTAAAGGATTTACTAGGTTAGTCAAGTTGACGTCTTTAGTATATCAAAATTGTTTCCTTTGTATACTACTTATTACTATATACCCATGCCATATATGCTGTAAATACGCACCGTTTTGACATATAACATAAAAATACTGTACGGACCACTGGTCCGTACACTAAAATACGGACCACCTTGCCAAACACGTTTATTAACATATCGGTTGATAAAAATTAAATTAATGATTTTTTAAAATATTTTGGGTATATAGTAAATATATAACGTCCGACCATGCTTGTACAAGTCACAGAACTCGATGATAATTTACAGTTTGTACGGAACTCGGCATAAGTGCCTCGTTCCGTACATACCGTAAATTACCATCTCGTTTGTACAGCATGGTCAGGACGTTCTATATAAATATTTTCTAATTATTTAGAATAGGAATCTTCTTTGGGTTATTGTAAACAATAGGAAACACTACTACTGGGATGGGTAGACCAGTCTCAGAAGATTACAGTTGCTGTCTGATTCTGCCTCAGCTGCCAGATTACACTATGCAACTATGTAACGTTCTTGATTGACGCACACTGAAACAGTTTTATCCGGAAACTTTGTCCTGGATACTATTCATATATAGTTCAAAGAATATTTAACAATAGACACTATTCCAAATAGAAGTAATCCTGCATGTTAGAAAAATCAAAAAGGTTTGATTTGTATTTATGTTGGATTTTAGCAGGAGGCAAGTCCTGTGGGCTTGTGGCGTTAAGTTTGGCCGACTGTTCTCTCATCGATGATGACGTGGCTCAAGTTGCTGATGCACTAAGAGACGGCTTGCAGCTTTCTATGTTGAAGCTCAGCAGCAATAGGATTGGAGACAAAGGGATCCGCCTCATTGTTGATGCCCTCTTAACTGAATCAACACATCCAGTCAAGTTAATTGACCTCTCCAGTAATAGAGTAAGTTGTGGATGCTGATATCACTGTTTCTGCAGCTATTATTATTTGGGCTCTTCATCTCCACCCATCTTTACTAAATTATTTCTGTCCCTATAGTTTGATTCTCCACACATCATGATGATCTAACAGTTGAGATTTCCTCAAACAAATTTCTATGCACTATCTCCTCATGAGCGTAAGTGATTGCCAAATTTCTTGTATTCAATTAGGGCAACAGACCTAAAACACAGATAAGTTATACGAGACTGGTACAAGGTATTTGTATTTACGAAAATCATTTTCTTACTTTGGTACAGATGTGTAGCAAAATTAGATTTCTTCAAATTTCAGATGGGATCAAAGGGAGCAGACGCCTTGTCAGAACTGATAACGAGCAGCTCACACAAGTCGCAGATCCACAGTCTCAACATCAGTAGGAATAATATAGGTTTGTTCTTATTTTCTCATAATATTGTATTCATTTGTATTATCATTTACCATGCAGAGTTCTTCTTGCATGTATGTCTAATTGGGTTTTATTCAATTATAGCTTAAAAGATAGCTTTTAAGATATGTGCCCTCCAACAACAATTATGAAAAATGAAAAAAAAATACCTGTTTTCAATATGGGGCATTTGTGTACATGTGCTAGCCATGCCTTATTATTGGTCATCTCGTTTTCGTGATATTGCAGAGGGACATGGCCTACAGCAGTTAGTGGCTGCTACTGGATCAGGAAAACTAAATAACCTGATCGCCAACAATCAGGACGCACATTATGATGAAGAAGATATGGATGCTATCTATGCTAAACTTGCAGAGTCACTCGGTACACATCGATCCCTTAAAAGCTGATAAGATTAATAGGGGCGTGCGCCTGATAACATTGTATATCATTATGCAATATTACTAAAAGTATTGATAGAATAATCAAGCTGCTGTCTCTACTCAGCATTTGCAAATTGATTGCAAGAAGGAAAAGGGCATGATCCATTTTCTCTCGTTTTTTCCTAGGGGTTAAACATATTTCTCAATGTGATTATATTATATTGTTAAATAGCAATCTTTGAATATTGATTTTACAGGTCTGAGCATGCGGGAAGAGGGTAGTTGCACAGTGCCTGATGTGCAAGTTTCCTTTACTCTGAAACTGAATGGCCTTGGTGGCTTTGCAGGTAATAACGTCAAGTTTTATTCTCGAAAAGTCAGTTGTGTGCAAACAAGGCAATTCGTTTTTAAAGTTACTTTAATAAACACAATTTTTTCTAGGGCATGGATAGAATTCAAACGCGATCCATGCCCCAGAATAATTGGAAATATACTTTAGTATACAATGCCTATCACACTCCGGAAATCATTCTGAAAATACGTATATTGTATAGGTAATGCATATTGATTGTGGTCATTTTGAGTATATTGTTTAAGGTAGTGTTAAAGGTCATTTCCTGTTCCTGTTTTCGGGAGGTTTTGGTTTTTTTTTATGAGTTTTATAAATTGATTAATGTATGTAACTTTCATTATTAATTCCTATGTTACTTATAGGTGATTTAGGTCGCATGCTGGATAGTATAGCTGTAGTGACAGACTACCGTAGCCAACTCTGGCCTCACCTGAATATGGCTAGTGTGCTGCAGGTGGGAGCATCTCTCAAGGGACAGGGTGAGTATGTAATCTCTTGAGCATGGAATTCATATAACCTTATATAATGTTCATGAAGCACTAAAGACCGACTTTTTCTCTAAAGATGTTATGCATATAGTTTTCAAAGTAAGATTTAATGGGGGATTACTAATATAAAGATCACGCTAAAAGGTGAAGAATTTTTTTATAGGTTTTTTAGGTTTTTATTTACCCGGGAGTGTGTCCTATCTTCCGGTAGCTCCAGCAATACATATATAGAGACAGGAGGAAAGCTAGATTTGCTGACCAATAGCCTGTCTGAAAGTAGATCTATAATTGTAGAACCATTAGAGGAAAGCCCAGAAAAGAATAGTGTGTACCACGCTGAATATCTCAGCAACTAAGTGCCTGGCAGCAGTTAAAACTGATAAATGTCTACTTTGTGTCAGATGACTCCGTATGTATGTTCACGAAGGAAGAGTGGGATAACATCATAGGGGCAAAAAAGGGAGCCCCACGTTGGCTGCAGGTAACGTTTCTCTCTGCGTATGTTCACTTATGTATTTTTTTATTACCCCCGTTGCTCCTTTAATCTAGAAGCTTTGTAGAACCTTTTCCTAATTACAACTGAATTATAATTGTCTAGAGGTTTGTCCGTGTACGTGTTTCTTCTTCGATGACTAGGACAGGTCAAACGGAACGATGTTACACAAATATGTATTGGTTGGAAAGTGTAAAAACCTCATCATGTTCTATTTGGTTTTGCCACTCAACCCTGCTCATTTGTATAACAAATATGCCCGTTGATTCTTTGAAAAAATTTCTTGACGAGCAAAATTTCATCATGGAATCAGAAGAACAGTATTGATGAACAGATCGGTAGAAATTTAGGAGGAAAAGTAAATTTGCTTTAAGTGTATGAAATTTCTATACCACTTGTCCTATTGGTGATTTGGATTTATGAAATGTAACCGTAAGCTAAAATGTCATTTCGTGTTTGCTTCCGTAAGCTGGAAGACCACCGTGAGAGGGCTCTATACTTGAGCCACCTGCCAGCGGCCATCACTGCCAACAAGATGGAGGGATTACTGGAGATGGAAGCAGATTGTAACGTGGACGAGGTGGTACTTTTGAAGGTAAAAATGACGATGTCAACACGGCACTTTGCAACCAGAAAAAAGAAAAAAAAGGATCAGTATACTAGGATCTGAAGTTGAAAAATGAAGACTCGGCAAATTTGTCAGATAGTCACATGGAACATTCCAATGAATGTCTGGTGGGAAAGAAACGTGACTGCGTGGGAAGATATATATACAATACAGTAAAACCCCTCTTAAGGGGACACCCTCCGTTCCGGGCCAAGCGTCCCCTTAAGCGGGGTGCCCCCTTAAGCGGGGTTTTCAGTATGCCAGTGGTTATACAATAGAGAATACCTACATAAATGAAGGAAACGATGGCTATTAGGTTAAAAGGTTCATTAATAAATAAGCAAAAAAAATATAAATTATACAGTATAAATGAATATAAATGAATATAAATGTACAAAAAATTAGAAATAAATAGATAAAAGAGGTTGAAGATGGATATGCCTCCCTTCTGAAATTTGCTCCTTTGTACACCCCCGTTCAATGTAACCCCCCCCCCCCTGAAGTCAGCAGCCCTATGACCGTGAGCGGCGGCTCACTGAATACCGCACCTTCAAAGCCCCCAGCCCGCCCTGTGTCGCCCACCGCTAACCTGTAAGCTGACCTCTAGCCCCCTACCTTCAACCAACGAGTATAGAGAACTCAACGAGTATAGTGAAAGTCGCTCATACTAATATCCACTTACTGTCGCCCTCCAAGAGCCGCTAGAGATGCGGTTATTACCTTAAAAAAACACAATCCGGCCACCTGGGCCCGCACAAGAAGGATTTTCAGTGTTTTTAATATGATGTCCCTCAAAACTGTCCCCTAAAGCGGGGTGTCCCCTTAAGCGGGGTTAAAATAAACTCTTAAGAGGGAAAGATTTCCGTTCCGAGCAAATTGTCCCCTGAAGCGGGGTGTCCCCTTAAGCAGGGTGTCCCGGAAGAGGGGTTTTACTGTACATACCTTGAAGTATGCAAAGCATATTTGATGAAGTATAATTAACATGGATTGATATAGTATTTGAGACTTGGCAATAAACACCCTAAAAAATTAGTTTTAAAAGATTTTTTTTTTTAACGTTGTTTGATGTTTGGTAGATTGTTGAATCTTTGGTGTTTATCACATAATGCGGTAAACAAATGAAATAAGCCAACCTAAATGGTACATACATTCAGGTTACCCAGGCCCTGTTTTTCAGTCACGACAATCGTTATGGGCGACGTGATTTTGCCGTCAGTGTTCGATAGACACGACACTTTAGTGAATAGGCGATATGTCGTGAGTCTAAGAGGCGTAGGGCAGCCAAACTTGTTTTTCAGTCACAACAATCGTGGGGTCACGTGATTGAAAATGTCGCCCAAAGTGTCGTCTGTTCATGACACCTGTGGACATGTCATACAGAATGCACAACTTCACTTCCCGACGGAATTAAGCCATGAAATCTTTATACGAGTAAGGTATACATATGACCTATAATCGTCCCAAATATGAAGAAAATCGGCTGGACCGTTCCGAAGTTATAGGCGTTTGAATTTCGTCATAGCAATTGTCTGCTCTGGTGGCCAGTGTATTTTTTTTATGCCACCGCTAATTTATGCAGCGACCTTGACATTGACTGCGCATCGGGAGGTGGGAGGGTGACTGGCCACCAGAGAAGACGATTGCTATGACGAAATTCAAACGCCGATAACTTCGGAACGGTGCAGCCGATTTTCTTCATATTTGGTACGATTATAGGTTATATGTATCCTAAGACAGTTCTATACTTGTCGTGACGGCCGACAGTTTTAGCGGCGATCGTGAGTGGCACACTACGATCGTGTCTATAGAACAGCGGCCATTTTGTGTCTTCTAGAATGTCGTGGAATCGCTGGACGATCGTACGGTATCGTTGGCCGACGATGTCGTTACTAAAAAACAGGGCCCTGAATACAGAGTGCATTTTGCTGAATAATTCAGTTTCTTTTGCAGGATCAACTTACACAGAAGAACAATGGTCTAGCCTGGATCCTTCTCTCTGATGTGGCCTCAGTGAAGAGAGCTGTCGATTTCTTCAACAGTGGGGAGGTCAGAAATGCGTGTCCTGTAATTTAGGGTTCTTTTAAGAGTCACTGTTATAAACCTATACACAAAAAAGAATATTTCTACAATGATGTCCCAATACACATTATTTGCTGTGTTCAGATGCCTACCTCCTGTCAACCCTATCTAGAGCTACCTATTTGATTAACTACATTCATTATCGATTTAACTATTTTGCATTTTGTAACCTAAATGTAAATGTGTTTCAGGCTAAGGTTTTTGGGCAGACGTTTCTGTTGAGCCGATTGGATTTGGCCGTGGATGATGAGGAGAACGAGGGTCATGCTGCTGCACGGTTAGTCATAGCATAAACTCAAAACATTATCATTTAATGGAAGATTTCTTGAATTATATCTATTTTAACCTCGGCTAAAATATCCCATTACTGGCTTTGGGCTTTATGTTTCAATTGCATTGATTTGATCGTACACTGCCTACTTACAAAGTGGATGTTTATACCAATTCAAAGGATTCAAAGAGCTATTCATGGCACACACTTAAGCCCCTATTCCACCAAGCCGACGAAGACGTTGTACAGCCCCCGTATGGCGGTTGCTGGCAGAGCTGTTCTATTTGAATCATCTGTCGGGTTGATGGAAACACACACCAGACGTTTCAGCAGGCGTCGGCTCTCCTGCCAGACGTTTCAATAAACGTCTGCTCTAAGTTTTGACGTCTGTTGGAGGATATTGGGGGTCGTTAGTGCATCGCCTGAGTGTCTGCTGGGGCGTTTGGCCATTTCCCAGCTGAAATGCGCTTCCACCAACCAGAATTTTCAGGCGATACCCCAACCAATACCCCCAACAAGATGTAATTCAAGCATCGGCCGAATAACTAATTTATTAGGTTTTTGTCTGCTGGAATTGGGCATCTGCCCGATGCATTTGAAGAGTATGACACCTACCCGTGAGCTTTGCCGGGCCCCACGATGAGGGAACGCCGCCAACACGGCGTGGCCGCCACCGGCGATACACAAAGCCGCGAACGGACATTGAAAATTCCGACACTTTCGACAGAATTTTAGCGCCATAGCATGCTATACACATTCATAACATCAATCCTTATCTTTATTTACCTTCATTGTTCGATTTAACGTGTATTTCCGCGGTTATTTGACGTTCTCTGACCGTTCCCGTACAAATCCCGACACGGCGCAACACCGCTCCGATCGATACGCACCTTTCGCGGGTTCAGAGCGTCGTAGTGTATCGCCGCACGCCATGCCGCCTATCGCCTCAGTGGAGAACTCGATAACTGCGTGAAACGTCCACCAGACGGCGCCACTGTCCGCAACCCGCTGCTCGATATTGAGCGCCCACCAGATGCTCGTATGGCAACCACATGTCTGGCGGGGGTTTTGGTGGAGCAGTGACACATTTTGAGGCAATTTGGCCAGACGTTTCAACCGACGTCAGTCGAAAGATCGGCTGGAACGTCTTTTCGCTCTGAAAAAGCGGTTGTTTGGTGGAATCGGCCCTTAATGAAGATAAAGTGTGGATTCGAGCACAGAGTAGCACTTCCACTTGTATGTCCTGTTGTCCAGGTTCTATTTCTTTTATATCGGTTCTGCCAGAAGGGTTTAAGCCTCGTCTTGTGCAACAGGTTTTTCCTCGCAGGACAAGTACGTTTCAGATAATGTAATGGAGACACTAGAGCTGTCGGCTGTTTTTCCGACTATCACTCATCAATCGGGGGTTTTCCCGGATCGATTAGCAGCCGCTACCGCTTGTTAAGCTATGACAGCTAACCAGGGCGCTGTTTCACTAGGAGCTATAAGCCTAGCTGTTGGCAACAGTGGCAGCAAAGCGGCAGTTTGCGTTTCATTAGAAGGGGCAGTCGAGCATGAACGGCGCATGGGACATGAGCGGCACCAACAGTGGCAGATCCCGTTTCATCAGTCAAGTGGCTCTCGCTGTTAGTGCCACTGTGGAGCCGCTGTAAGTGAGAGGGTCGACCCTCTCGTTGGTTACGTATATAGAATACTCTCACCCACTTCCCGTGAGACTTAAGCAATGATATTACACCAGTAAGGTATACATATAACCTATAATCGTACCAAATATGAAGAAAATCGGCCGCGCCATTCCGAAGTTATCGGCGTTTGAATTTTCTACTCCCTCCGTGTATTTGCGTTGGTCGCTGTTCTTTTTCACTCCCTCCGTAGTGCGGCGGGATTTTGGCTGTTCTTTTTGTCTCCCCCCAGAGGCCGGCGGGAAGTGCTCGACACTGGCCACCAGAGCAGTATTTGCTATGACAAAATTCAAACGCTGATATCTTTGGGATATTTTCTTCATATTTGGTACGATTATAGGTTTGACAGTGAGGTTTGACAGCATAGCGAGACCCTGTGCTCACTAAGTGCACTATGCTGTAAAATATGCCAACAGTGATAGTTGGTGCCACCTCAACAGCGAGACCACTGATGAAACGCAAATTTGGGCTTCACACTGTTGGTGCCACTATTGCTGCCACTGTTGCGGTCCTACCTCTCGCATTGACCCCCCCCCCCCCCCCCCCCCCACAACGGCCCCCAGAAGTTACTACATATGCTATTTCTTCCCTACCCGTGCTGTCTGACATGTTGATACCATTCACATACCTTTAGATCTGTATTTATTATCTATTAAGTGCTAATTCATCATCTTACATGTGACTCTTGTGGCGGCCGCCATCTTGGCCACCGCGCACTATGGGATGGAATAGAGATGGTTTTGAACCAATCAGAATCCTTAACTATTTTGACGGTGACAACGTTTCCCTCTGTCCTGTCAGAACGTAAACAAGGAGATTAAGCCTGAAACCTGGACCTGACTGAACTATACAAGTTAGGCCCTGGGTTTTAGGCGACTTTAAAAGTCAATCACTAACTGTAAGTACTAGAGATAAGTGTCACCACCACCGTTTATAACCTGTATTGATTGATATTGCCATTGCCTCTGTAACTGTATATTTCCTGATAATATATTGTCTAAACTTGAAACTGTCTGTGTTTGTGTTGTGCTTGTTGAGTTGTTGACCAAGGACTCACTCCTGTTACAATAACAACTAATGTTCTGTGAACTAACATATCTATTCCAGAGCTGAGATGAATCTACGGGCGGCTGACAGGGCAAAAGACGAAGCGGCTCACCGTCAGTTATTAAGACAGAACTACACCGAATCCCAAGCCAGACATGCCTACCGTTTGGCAAATCCAGCATATGCAGACGGTAGAATTTGGTGATCCTGAGATGTTTCATGGTACATTATGTTAGAAAAGAAATAACTCTGTGATATGTTTAATAGATGTGCCATCGTTAATCCAAATATCAATCTAGTAGTCAGCTCGAGATGGGAATTAACTAATAACTGTAATTATATTTCAATAGGAATGTTTCATGTTAAACTGTTTTCAAACATGGATGCTTCTCAGTATTGTGGTATTTGTATAGCCAAATAGATTACACTTTAGCTTTTGATAGATTGCATCAACTTGTATTTTTTGTATTCATAAAATATATGTTCGTTGCAAAAGATACTTGGTTGTCCAAATTATCACCCTTGTGCTGTATCAATCGTATCATGTTAGTAGAATAAAAAAGTCACAATAATTCATTACTTTCTTGTTTTTCTTCAAAGATTCCTGAAGAAATTTGAGACTTAGTGCTTTATAGTAGATTATGTGGCATTTCCGTAGACATTAGCAGTGAATCAAGACAAAGATAGGTTAGGTAAAATAATCATTAAATTGGATGAAGTATATAATGGTATAAAAAATATAGACATAAATAAATCCAGTGGCATTATCAGAGTTAATTCTCGAGTTCTTCAAGATGCATTTTATGTATTGTGTGATCATTTACGACATCTGTTTCAAACTATAGTTGACCAGTCAGTATACCCAAAAGCCTGGGGGCATGCGACGGTTGTACCTATACCAAAGTCGAATGAATGTTTTTTACCGGGAGAATGGAGACCTATCTCGTTGTTACCAATCCCTGGTAAACTACTTGAAGGAATACTGCATCATTATATGTCGCATCATATAGAAACCCATGACCTTTTCAATAATAACCAATATGGTTTTAGGACGTCTAGAGGCACCACGGAGGCTGTTATGCACTTAGTCAATGACCTATACATATCAAGAGATAACAAAAGATTAACCCCATGTTTATTTATTGACTTCAGTAAAGCGTTTGATAGAGTAAATCGAAATTTAATTATCCAAAAACTTTATAATAATTTTTTAATTGGGGGGTCAATGACTAAGTGCATAAAGGGGTATTTAGAACATAGGACATAAAGCACGAGAGTCGGCAGTTCTCTGTCCTCAAGTGCTCAAAATTATGCTGGAGTGCCCCAAGGCAGCATCCTTGGTCCCCTGTTGTTTAATTGCTTCATAGATGACATAAAAAACCTCCCCCTGTTATGTCAGCATGTTTTTTACGCAGATGACTTGGTCATCTATACCAATGATACTGGAGTATGACAGCATGACATAAAACTTTTAGAAAATAGGTGTACACAAAATTTTATGAAAATTAATGAAAAGAAAACAAAACTATGCGTCTTTGGTTCACAGCGTTTATTGCAATATAATCAAGAAGAAATTAAATCAATCAATCTCTATATTAATGAGAAAAAGGTACCCCAGTGTGAAACATTTAAATACTTAGGAATCCTTCTAGATCGATGTCTAACTTGGAAGAATGCTATAAATGATGTATGTAAAAAAGTAAATCAACGCCTGTTTCAATTAGCTAAGATAAGAAAGTACATAGATGAAAAGATAAGTATAAAAATTTACAAGACGTTAATAGCTCCTCTGTTTGACCACAGTGGATACTTTGTTAATGGTGCTGCCAAACAGCTGTTGTCGAAGTTGCAGAAAAATCAGAACAGGGCACTTAGGATCTGTATAAAAAAGGGGATAAGAGAAATAAGTGTTAAAGACCTTCACAAAAGATGTGATTTAGATGAACTAAACTGTAGATGTACCTACTTACTGTATATGTTTATGAGGAGATATGTCAACAAAAATGTTACTAAGATTGATAATCCGAAGACAAGAGGTAAGGCAAAAAGAACGATTAATTTAAAGAGACCAAGGTCTAATTTCTTTTAAAAAAAAACGTTATATGAAGGCGGACAAAACTGGAACAACTTACCACTAGAATTGCAGGAAGCACTGATTTTTTATTTGTATAAAATATTTGTAAAGAGTAAAAGTAGAACTATGTATGAGAGATTATGACAAGTATGTATACTGGTCCAGTTGATATACTACGTGAATCATCTCATCACATAACATCCTATCACATACAGTAGAACCCCGCCTAACGGACACCCCGCGTAAGCGGACACCCTGTGTCAGCGGACACTTTTGCTCGGAACGGAAATTTTCCCCTCTATTAGATGTTTATTTTAACCCCGTGTAAGCGGACACCCCGCGTAAGCGGACACCCCGCGTAAGCGGACACCCCGCATAAGCGGACAGTTATTTCGGTACAAAAAGGCCTAAAACCCTGTGTAAGCGGACACCTCCGATGGACACCCTACCAAAAATAGATAAATCTGTCTTTTTTTTCAGTGTTTATTAGTATATTCATAGAGAATACATTTTGTAATTCAATGTTTAATAACTTCGGACCCAATTAAGATATCAGAAAATGGATTTCAGAACTATTATCGCCTCTGTCTACCCTACTTATCTGTATATAACACATTTATATTGGGTTGGAGGAAACTTGAAAACCCCGCGTAAGCGGACACCCCGCGTAAGCGGACACTTTGGCTTGGAACGGATGGTGTCTGCTTACGCGGGGTTTTACTGTATATTGTTATCACCTTGTATGTATGTAAACACGATTGGTGTAGTTATCGATGCAAAAATTGTAAATGCCCTGGAAAGGCATAAAAAACCTGCTACTCGCAGACTGCCTGTAATACCTAATGCTTAAATAAAAAATAAAAAATTTAAATTAAAAAAATTTCATATGATTTGTAACAACAAAATGTGTCGCCCATCCAAATCCGACACAGCCTCATCTCCCCAACTTCTTCAAGAATATTAGTATGATGATAACATGGGGGGTGTTTTTCAGTTGAGACGATCTTAAGTTGAGACCGTTTGAGGGCCAAAGTGTTTTTCAGTTGAGATGATCTTAGGGGATCTCAAGTTTGAAATCTTGACTCTGTCTTTAAACAAGCCCAATATGCGGAGAATGACTGTTATCGTCCTTTATAGGCCGCCTAACAGGAACACTGACTTAATGTTAAATGAGCTTGACGAGGTACTAAACTCTGAACGAGTACGAGGAACTGAAGTATGGTTGTTAGGTGATCTCAACTTAAATTTATATGATCGCAATAACGCTGACGTTACTAAGTTACTGACCTTCACCAACGACCATCTACTAAAGCAGCATATAAATGAGATCACACACCCCAACGACTTGGGAGGAAGTCTCATTGATTTAATTTTTACCAACTCGATATTTGTAGAGAAGAGTTGGGTAGGGAATGACAAAATCAGTGATCACCTGCCCACCTATGTCACACGCAAAAAGGGTAGACAACCCAAAAGCAAAAAGGCCGCCTTCAAAGGTAGGACATATAAGAAGTATAATTATGACACATTCTCAAATTTCTTACATAGCATAAATTGGGATGACTACTGGGAAAGCACAGATCCTAACTATCACTGGGATTATATTAAGTCTATCATTGACACATATCTTGATAAACACTGTCCAATTAAAGAAATGAAGTTTATCAGTTCCAAGGATCCTTGGGTCTCTGACTCGGTTTATAGCATGATCGAAGAAAGGCGTATCTTAATCAGAGATTTTAAAATCGATCATGACAGAAAAAAACTGGATGAAGCAAAAAAGCTTAACACGGCAATACGAAAGGAGCTCAACGAGGCCAAAGATAATTTTGTGCTTGAGCAAATCGAGCTAAGTAAGGATAAGCCTAAGGAGTTCTGGAGGTGTATAGATTCTCTTATGAACGGAGACAAAGCTGGTAATGCATGTTCACTAGTTAATGAAGACACAGGTGCAACAGTGGATGCAGACCAGACAGCAGACTATATTAATACCTATTTTTCTAGTATAGGAGAAGTCCTCTTTAACAAAATTGACAAGAGTAACAATCAGAACTTAAGTAATGCACCTAATATTGATCATGACGAGGATGTAGCACTCTTACGGTTGTGCTCCCCCGATGTACTAGAGCTCATAAGAGATATACCTGCTGGTAAATCAGCTGGGCTAGATAATATATCGGGAAAGATTATGAAAGATGCCATGATCATATTGTTAAAGCAGTTTACGTATTTGTTTGAATGTTCCATTAATAATGGACAATTCCCTCGGCAATGGTGTAAGGGAACTGTCGTACCGATCCCTAAAGGTGGTAACTCTAGATTGATAACAAACTGGAGACCAATAACCCTTCTGTGCTCCCCATCAAAAGTACTCGAGAAAATAATTCATAAGCTAATCTATGCAAAGTTGGAAGATAATTCGCTGTTAGTTGGAAGCCAATATGGATTCAGGAGGAAGTTAGGTACAATGGACGCCATTTGGGAACTCACATCGGACTTGTATGAAGCAAGGGATAAGGGACATGTAACCGCGTTACGCTATGTAGATCTAAAAAAAGCGTTCGACTCGGTACCTCATGAACTACTCCTGTCAAATATCAAAAGAACAATTAGGCTGCCCGGAAATATTCATGCATGGCTACGAACCTATCTTAACAGCAGAGAGCAAAGGGTCATCATAAACAATAAATTATCAACATACCAGCCTGTCTCGTTCAGCGTGCCCCAGGACTCAGTCCTGGGGCCGCTTCTTTTCATAATCTACGTTAACGACATGTGTAATCAGCTAAGGTTAGTAAAGGGTATACAGTATGCCGACGATTTGGTGTTGTGTGCAGAAGATTGTAACGGTAATGAGGCTAGGATGAAATTACAGACAGCATTAGACAGTGTAGTTGGTTGGTGTAATCAGAACGGTATGACTTTGAATGCAGACAAGACGAAAACAAGCTGGTCAGCATCTATACGAAGGCGTGGTTATCTCCCAGATCTTGAGCTGTTCTGTAATGGGAAGGTCTTGCAAGAGGTAAACCATTACCCATACCTAGGTGTAGTAATCGACAGCGAACTGAAGTTCACGAAACACTTACAAACTATAGTGAAAAACTGCAACTCCAGAATATATCGGTTCGCGAAAATACGCAAGAGCATGACTGAAAGTGTGGCAGTCCGAGTCTACAAAGTTATCATAAGGCCCATGCTCGAATACTGTAGTTATCTGGTTGAAGGTGGTAGACGCAGTGACATTGAAGTGCTACAACGAGTACAAAACAGGGCCTTGCGAGTTATAGATAACAGGTATAAATACAAGCAGGTGGTTATGGATCTCCACGATAGGCTACACATTGATTACTTAGATACACGGCGTAAACTCCAATTACTGACCCATATGTTTAAAATATCTAAGGACCCAAGCAGAATACAAGAAGTCCGCAGGTCAACTCGTAGCGAGAATAAGATAAAAATCATCCTGAAGCGCCCGAAGACTAGTTGTTATCAAAAATCGCCTATGTATATAGGGGTAAAATTATGAGATCTCTTGGAAGAGGATATGCAGCGAGTAACCACTACTAAAGAGTTCAAAAGGTTGGCTAAGACAAGGTATTCTGTCTTTGAATGGCGTTGAGTAATCCGCTGGTCACAGTGGGGATCCGCAGTGGAAGGTATTGTTGTCGCTATCATCACATCTATCACCCATTCACCTGTAAATAACTTGTATAACCCTGAGGCAACAACCAGTTGTATGTGAGCTGTGATATCGACCCAGTCACAGTGGAAGATCTGCAGATTGCAGAGCTGTATGCTGTTTTTTCATGCAAATAAAAGAAAATTTAAAAAAGTGAAAGGATCTCAACTTTGGTCTCAACTTGAGGCGAGTTGATACTTGTCTTAACTTTCTCATCTGGTGCAAAAACATATCAAAATTTAAAGATATTTAGAGCCAAGTGTATTAGTAACCTGGCAAACCTACATTCCAAATTTCATAGTTTTATTGTGGCTATTATGACCATGAGACACAATTGATAAGCAACATAAAAATTGAGGCACTGCACCACTCAGCTAATTTGTGCTGAATCTACTTTATCGCTTAAAGTCGGTCTCAACTTGAGATCGGTCTCAACTTTAAATCACTCTATACAGAGGGCTAGTCAGGGGGCCAGCCCCTGAAAAAGTGCCTTTTCGTTCCATGGAAGTATAGCAGCAATTTTATTGCATCAAATGAAAGCTAAGACTTTGGCCATTCCAGATATGGTAGCCATTTTTCTGTAAATGTGTCCATTTGACCTTTTATTAGAGGTCAAAGGTCAAAGGTCATCAAATTTCAGAGGGTTTTGAAATTGAGACATATTTTGTCATTTCTCCAAGAGTATTAAGTTGATTTCTTAGATATTTGGTAAATATATTGAGACACCATAGAGTCATCAGCTTTTGTCACCATCTTGATTTTGATCAAGGTCAAGGTCACCAAATGGAATGTTTCCACTCAGAATTTCACCCAATTTTCTATAAGGACTTACAATAGTTTCTATAACTTGTTCTAATATGCCTGTATTTCAACTTAAATGATATATCTAGATACCTGATACCATACCCTAGATAAGCCCTAAAGATAGAATTCCCATCATGCACCATTAAGCCACAGCGAGGTGAAAGGTCAACATATATGTTCATACAAAAGACCAACATAGGCCACTGAAATTGAGACATATTTTTTCATTTCTCAAAAAGTATTTGGTGGATTTCTTAGATATTTGGCAAAATCACTTAGACACCATAGAGCTATCAGTCTGTGTCACCATCTTGATTTTTCTCAAGGTCAAGGTCACCAAATGGAATGTTTTCTTCCAAAATTTCCAAATATTTCCAATAAGGATTTACAATAGTTTCTATAACTTGTTCTAATATAGCTCTATTTCAACTTGAATAATATATTTGGATACCCTGCACCATGCCCTAGCAATGTTCTAAAGCAACCCTTCCCATCATGCACCAATAAGCCACAGTGAGGTCAAAGGTCACGGTATCTGTTCATACATAGGCCACTGATGTTGAAACACATTTCGTCATATCTTAAAGAATATTTCACCTATCTCTTAGATTTTTGAAACAAAGATTTATATTCCATGGTACTCTAAGATTCTACAACAATCAAACATTTTTCCAAGGTCAAGGTCACTAAAAGGAATGTTTTTCTCAAAATTTGACCAAATATTCAATTAGAAATTGTAGCAGTTTCTATATAAATTCACTTAAAATACCTGTAATTTAACTTGCATCACATATTTCTAAAACTGATATCAGTACCTCACAATGTTGTGAAATTGTCTTCCCATCATTCATCATTAAGTGACAATAAGGTCAAAGGTCAAGGTAAGATTCCATAGAAAATCACGAATACACCAGATCTGATAGGGAATTGAGATTGAAATTGAGAACGTCTTAAGATATCTTCAATAATATATGATCTTGAACCCTTCCATATTTGACCAAAAGATGCATATTTTGCAGTGCTATTAACATTTTCCAAGGTCAAGGTCACTGAATGGAATGTTTTAGGCTGGAATTACCTGATTAATCAAATACTTTAGAAGAGATGGGACCTGTTTTTAAAAGTATTCCTAAAAGATTTGGTGTATAACCCCATTTACCAGAATTTGATAAGATACAGTTTGTAACTATGGTTTTCATAAGGTCTCTATTATGGATTAGCCTATTTCAGCCTTTATTTAGTCTTTAATGTCTTTGGCTTCCTGACCTTTATTATTGTATTGAATAAGCTACAACTGTGCTAAGATCAGGAATGAACCTTTGGCATATAATTTGTCACCAATAGAGATATTGGCAACTGCATTTTACTAATTTTTTGAATAAAAGATATAGTATAGAATAGCTCAACAATGCGGTATGCGTTATTAGATCTGCTGTCAATATTAACTGTAAAACTGATGCCACAAAATGTAGTTAGGTACTTTACTCACCCTACTATTGTGGTGTCAAAGTATTGGACTCACTAACTGCACCAGTTCAAATGGTACAGACTAAGCTAGATTTCAGCAAAACTATTCTTTCCTACTCATAGATGTTGCTTGATACCAACCAGTAGGTCAAAAACCAAACTCATTTCATCTTTCATATGCTTTGGTAATGATCTGCCGTAACCAACAGTTATGTGAAAAACTTAGTTTAATGAGAGATGCTTTTTCCCTAAATGATGAATCACATAAAAAACTGAATAGATATATGACCATATAGTTGATGAAAAGGATATCTGAAGTGTCTTAGTTCATACATACCTGGAGAACTGTTATCAAATCTGGACAGCAAAAGGTGAATCAATCATTGACATATAAAGTCCTATTAGAGGAGAGGAAATTAGATTGAATATTTTTTGTATTTCTCTTAACTCATGTAGGATTATTCTATGAATATCCATGAAATGATTTGAGATTTGCCGAGAGGGCCTTCAGGAATGAGTCTATAGGGTATGATGAAACATATGCCCCAAGGCTTGACCTTGACTCGCAGGTAACATGCCATTAAAGGGCTTTTGGGAGACTTGGGTAGTATAAGCAGACTCAACCATATGAAATTTTTTTTTCTTCAAATAGTCAAGGTCTCTTGTGAAAACAAATGGACTAAGATGAAAAACAAAAACCTTTTTACACATATCAAACCATATGAATGCTTGCATAAGGACAGCAGTCCTCCTTGTATGATACAGCAAGATGGTAGCTGAGTGTGTAGTAAGGCTCTACTCCCTAGCATGGCTCCATACCTGCATGCCTTTAGACAACAACCAAACTATTACAAGGTACCTGTAGATACCAGAAGGAGATTGCTTTGGTTAGCTACATTAGTTGCTCCTAGGGTCACCTGCTTCACATATGCATTCTCAATAAAAGTGATGTCTCCACCATGGGCTGATATTACTGACCTCTTCCAAGATATAGTTGTACCTCAATGTTAGGCAAAGGAGTTGCCCATGAGCTATATGTAGAGTGTAGTCTTGTAGTGGGGTGAAAGTTGGGCAACATTGTAACAGAGATATGGATGTTGATGGAGGCTTGCTTGAATCGTTTTGGTGTAGGTAGAAATCATGAGGCATCATCTATGTGCAGAGTGGCAATGGGTATGAAATTATCAAGCCATCGAAGATAAAGGTGAAGATACAATAGGGTTTTTAAAAGTAATATTCAACTTGGAGGGTGGCTCTTGAAGAGTTCAGGCTCCTGAAATATACTTAGAGGTTAAGGTCAGCCTGCCTTGCCTGAATGAGGTTGAGGCCAATGTCTCATCCTGCCAGAACCAGTCAGATTTCTCTCTTGACTATTGGCATCAATGGCAACATTTTTAGGCCAGTATTGATTTCTTCTCGAGTGGTTTGAAGCTTGAGACAGACAGACAGGTATGCCCCTGGGTTACAGATGGGTCTATAGTATTTCAGATGATTGGGAGCTATTGCCTGAAGATGGCAGTCTTTCTTGCCAAAGCTTTGGACTTTGGGGTTGCTTATGCATATGACAAATAGCTGATCATCATGGGTTACCATACGCCTTTTCTATTGGGTGGTGGAGACCTGCTATTTTTCCTAGAGTAAACGAAGTAAGGTCTGTATTTGCATCCTAATAGGTGACTATCATGCTTTTGTTCCTGAATGCCATAAGGGCTTGGACAAGACGGATAACAAATATTCCTTCTGGCCTGGACCATCCACTTACTTATTTGACCATTTTGCGGCTTATTTGACCATTTTGAGTCAATGTGCCTTGGCAAATTTGCACATGGAAATATTTACCACCTCCATTTCAGCATCAATGTTGTATCTGATCCATATGATAGACCTCTCTGGAAGAGACATGGAGAAGTGTAACTTATGTTGCTAGAAAAAAAGCAGCTTTTCACCATAGAGGTTACATAGATAGGCCAGTATGTGATATCTGAGGCCTGCCATCATCTAGACTTCTTTGAAGGTCATCTTTTCTTGGCCATAAAAGGAGACAGGATTTAATGTATATCCTGTGAATATCTGCAATGGTGAGGAACAGATAAGCAAGGGAGTATGCACAGAGCTACAAGAAAGCATTGTGAGGTCAGCCTTTAACATGTAGGATTCAGTGATATGGGCCATCCCTAACAGCAGGGAGGGTATATTTGAAGGGGATGCCCTAGAACCTTCTAGGGAAAGAAATTCCCTGGGAGAGCAGTAAAGTTTGGGCAATGTCTCAAGGAATGGTGTGAGAGGTTATGCTTAGAGAGAAGATTGTGTCATGGTCCACCAAGTTGATGTGGCCATGTTGTGCTGGTACCCATTGTTTAATGGCTTTTGCAAGCATAGGCTTCAAAAGGCTAAAAGGCAGGCTGCTTCCAGGCCTCAGGGACAGTTGGGCTCATGGGATGGGTGGCTAAATGTCTCTATTTAATCCCACACTCAGAGCAAGGTGTTGTGATATGAGGGAAGTTTAAAAGACATTCAAGACAGTCAAGCCCTGGTTTATGTGCCCCGAGGCCCAGTTTTATACACCTGCAGATGGGCCTCCCTCATGTCCTAAAGTAAAGCACCATGAGAGGTATCCAGGCCCAGTGGTAGAAGTGTCTCTTCCTCTGAAATCTGTCCCAAAGAAACCCAGTTTGTAATGCTTAAGTCTTAGCTGGGCTCAGAATACAGAGTTGTATGAAAATGACCCCAGGGTCCACTTATAGAAAATACAGTATAAATCATAGTTTCTAGGAACCCCTGACTAGGCCTTTGATGTCCTCATTGCACTCAGCTGCTCCAACAAGGGTGATAGGTTGTGGGCTAGTTGTTATTTGGGAAGTGCCTGAGCAATGGCAGTATGGCAGTTGATTCAAACTTCAGTGGCTTCTTCCTAATATATATGATCCTTTGAGTATAATAGAGATTCAATCTGGGTGAATTTGCCATTGAAATAGGATGGACTTCTCCTCCAGGTATTGAATTTTAGTCAACCTGATAGTCTAAGTTGTGGGAGGACTGAGGCCAGTTTAGAACTAGAAGAAAAGGCCATTTATGTATGTGAATGTAGCTGCCAACATAGAACATGAAGGCATAACATCTGCAGTAGCTATACATAATAGACCAGATAAACAGGAGATTGCATTACTCTATCTTCTTAACCCTTTACAGGCAGTGCCCTGTGACAGAGCCACATTGGTCAGGGTGAGATATCACATGTCACTCTCAATTCTTCTATTTTCTGGGATTAACAGTATTTGATAAGGTTCTATAAGTACATTTTCGGCAAGTTTCATATCTTTAATTAATTGGGTTTTTTTTTAGAGAAATGATGCCATCAAAGATATCCATGAATACTATGTTGTAGATTATGGTCCTTGGGACCCTACAGGTGAATAAACATGTATTCATTAATCTCTGAATTTATAAAGTGACCAAACCAGTAGAATATGACACTATTGTCTAGTGTACTCAGACATTCAACAAAATTTTCAAGGATGGGTACTGATCTCAGTGTATGCTTTTAGCAGATGGGCACATAGTTGTCTGAACTTATAATTCAAAGTTTATGACATGATACATCTTATTTAACCCATTCCAGTGGGTGATGCCTTTAGGCGTCAACTGTTCCACCGTGGGAATGTCTGAAATATTGCCTTTAGACATCATCTGTCATAGTTTGGTTGTTGTCTAAAGGCATGATTAAAATATGTTTTTTGTAATAATGTGAGATATAAGATGGATAAATATGAATTTACAAATTATCGTAAGTCTCCACATGCAATTTCAGGCTGAAACATTCCATTTAGTGACTTTCACCATGGTCAAGGTCAATAGTACTATAAAATATTGACCTTGTGGTCAAATATGGAAGGGTTCATAATCATATTATTGAAGATATCTTGAGACATTCTCACTTTCAATCTCAATTTCCTATCAGATTTGGTGTATTCGTGATTTTCTATGGAATCTTACCTTGACCTTTGACCTTATTGTCACTTAATGATGCATGATGGGAAGACAATTTCACAACATTGTGAGGTACTCATATCAGTTTTAGAAATATGTGAGGCAAGTTAAATTACAGGTATTTTAAGTAAATTTATATAGAAACTGCTACAATTTCTAATTGAATATTTGGTCAAATTTTGAGAAAAACATTCCTTTTAGTGACCTTGACCTTGGAAAAATGTTTGATTGTTGTAGAATCTTAGAGTACCATGGAATATAAATCTTTGTGTCAAATATCTAAGAGATTGGTGAAATATTCTTAAAGATATGACGAAATATGTTTCAACATCAGTGGCCTATGTATGAACAGATACCGTGACCTTTGACCTCACTGTGGCTTATTGGTGCATGATGGGAAGGCTTGCTTTAGAACATTGCTAGGGCATGGTGCAGGGTATCCAAATATATTATTCAAGTTGAAATAGAGCTATATTAGAACAAGTTATAGAAACTATTGTAAATCCTTATTTGAAATATTGGGAAATTTTGGAAGAAAACATTCCATTTGGTGACCTTGACCTTGAGAAAAATCAAGATGGTGACACAGGCTGATAGCTCTATGGTGTCTAAATGATTTTGCCAAATATCTAAGAAATCCACCAAATACTTTTTGAGAAATGAAAAAATATGTCTTAATTTCAGTGGCCTATGTTGGTCTTTTGTATGAACATATATGTTGACCTTTGACCTGGCTGTGGCTTAATGGTGCATGATGGGAATTCTATCTTTAGGGCTTATCTAGGGAATGGTATCAGGTATCTAGATTTATTATTTAAGTTGAAATACAGGCATATTAGAACAAGTTATAGAAACTATTGTAAGTCCTTATAGGAAATTGGGTGAAATTCTGGGTGGAAACATTCCATTTGGTGACCTTGACCTTGATCAAAATCAAGATGGTGACAAAAGCTGATGACTCTATGGTGTCTCAATATTTTTACCAAATAGCTAAGAAATCAACTTAATACTCTTGGAGAAATGACAAAATATGTCTCAATTTCAAAACCCTCTGAAATTTGATGACCTTTGACCTTTGACCTCTAATAAAAGGTCAAATGGACACATTTACAGAAAAATGGCTACCATATCTGGAATGGCCAACGTCTTAGCTTTCATTTGATGCAATAAAATTGCTGCTATACTTCCATGGAACGAAACTCCTTAAATAACAGGATTTCAGGGAACTGGCCCCCTGACTATAGGGATCTCAACTTGAGATCGTTTCAGCTGAGATCCCCTGGTTGGACTTGAGACAACATCTGAAAAACACTTGCCGCCATTGATCCCAAATTCGGTCTCAGCAGGATCTTTGATCGATCTTAGTGGATCTCAAGTTGAGATCGTCTCAACTGAAAAACACCCCCCTGGGTCATCACAGTAGATATGGTCTCATTTGATACAGGGGAAGTGTATAAAATGAAATATGCCAATCAAAAGTATGAGACTATCACACCACCTTAGGGTCGAGTACTGCAGTAGGATGTAAACAAGGCAGTCAAGCAGAGCAGTGTCAGCAGTTGTCACTATAGTCCTGAGCGTTTAATATGGGATAAAAAAAACTAGTTTTTTCTAACTTGAAAAGGGCAAATCGCTGTTGTGTCGTGAATAACGGTGCGATTTTTGTAAACAAAACATTGTTAGAAAGCTAAGACTCGGGCCTATATATTTCTATATATATCTGATATACATGTGTTATAGTTAAGAATTCCTGTCGTAGATTAAATATCGGAAATTTTTTAGGTAAAAAACACCAAAACATGTTACCTTCCTGTCGTCACAGTGATTTACTGAAAAATCTATCGTGATGACCTATAGAAATAAAAAGCTTATCTTCTTAGCTATTTCAAGACAATTAAAGTGACACCTATATTGTCAGGCTGTGATAGATATCTCCTTAGATACAGGAGCATTATGACAATGATTACCTCTAGATAACATTTAATCAAAATGATAACCTGCCAGTTTTATTCAGTGGTGGTTTATCTCCAAAACACTTTTTATTTGAAGTATCTATGCTGATTATTGACTGAGATAGGACTGAAGGAAAAGTCTTTCTTGCTTATTTGTTATGTCAGTGATTCAAGCAGAAATATGACCTCAGGCCAAAGTTCTTGGATAAAATGGCATGTGGCACCACAATTTTCGAAACTTGGGCCTGAAAAGTTCTGTTATTTATTCTTTATGAAGTTCTCTTGAATTCTAGTGGTCAAATAACTTTCCTCGCTTTATGGTTTAACTCCTCTTTCCCGTTGGGGTGTGGGAGGTGGCATGCGGCGAAGGGATTTTTTTTCTTCTAAATATCCCAGGTGCCCCTTTCCATGACATAGACCTGATAAAAATGTTGGGAGATAAATCGAGTTGGGTTGCTCCGCAGGGCTCGAGCAACCTAGAGGGTTTCATCGCCATCAACTAAATCTCGCTCTCTAATCGGAACATCAACAAGGGGTTTCCGAAACACAATCTTAATGTAGATGAACGCAAATCTCTGAGATCTCTCGCTCGAGATCATGAGATCACCATCTAACCTGCCGATAAGGGAGGTGGGGTGGTCATCCTCAACACTACTGACTACATGACCGAGGCAAACCGTCAACTCAATGACACATCCACCTACAAGAAAATCGATGTGGACTTGACCAAAATCCACAAGAAAGAGGTGGATGATTTCATTCAAAGGATGGTAGAGAATCAGTAAATAACTGAGAGAATGGGTAAATCCATCAAAACAAGTGCTCCGAGAGTACCACAGGTGTATTTCCTACCCAAGGTCCACAAGGGTGTAATACCCCCACCGGGGCGGCCAGTGGTTTCGGCAAACAGTTGCCCAAAGGAAAAAATCTCGGCCTTCGTGGACAACTTCCTCAAGGAAGAAGCTCCGTAAATCAAGTCCTTTGTAAAGGACACGAACCTAATCTCTAATCTACAAAAGATTAGAGATGTTGGTAAACTAGGGAAAAACGACATCTCGGGTACTATGAATGTAAGTGCACTCTACACTAACATACCCAACAACGAAGGCATTAAAATCATTTGTCAGAAACTGGAGAGCACCAGGAAGAAATCAGAACTCCCAAGGACTGAAAGTATTACTAAACTCCTAGAAATGGTGCTCAAAAAGTACAACATACAATTCAATGGTGACAACTTTCTTCCAGATAGGTGGAACGGCAATGTGAACAAAACTAGGTCCCTCGTATGCCAACCTATTTATGGAAAACCTTGAAGAAAGGATGTTGGACAATTATCCACTCAAACCCAAAGTTTGGTGGAGATACATCGACGACATCTTTTTCATCTGGGAACATGGCAGCAAAGAACTGGAAAAATGGCACAAGTGGACAAACCAGGGGGCTGTTTCACTAGGAGCTACAAGTCTCGCTGTTTGTAACAGTGGCAGCAAAGCGAGAGTTTGCGTTTCATTAGTAGGTGCACTCAAGCGTGAACGGCACTTGGGATAGAAGCGGCACCAACAGTGGCAGAACCCGTTTCATCAGTGCAGAGGGTCTCGCTGTTAGTGCCACTGTGGAGCTGCTGTAAGCGAGAGGGGGTACCCTCTCGTTTATTACGTGTATAGAATAGTCTCACCACTTCCCTTGAGAATTAAGCAATGAAATTTTTACACGAGTAAGGTATACATATAACCTATAATCGTACCAAATATGAAGAGAATCGGCAGCACCGTTACGAAGATATCGGCGTTTGAATTTTGTCATGCTCTGGTGGCCAGTGTCGAGCACTTCCCGCCGGCCTTTGGGGGGGAGACAAAAAGAACAGCCGAAACCCCGCTGCACTACGGACGGAGTGAAAAAAAACAGCGACCAACGCAAATGCACGGAGGGAGTGAAAAGTTCAAACGCCGATAACTTCGGAACGGTACAGCCGTTCTTCTTCATATTTGGTACAATTATAGGTTATATGTACCCCTTACTCGCGTTAAAATTTCATTGCCTAATTCCTATGGGAAGCATGGGAAATCCTGTATATACACACAGTGAGGTTTGACAGCATAGCATGACCCTGTGCTCACTAAGTGCACTATGCCGTTGAATATGAGTGGCAGTAGGCAACAGTGAGACTTCAACAGCGAGACCACTGATGAAACACAATTTTGGCCTTGACACTGTTGGTGCCACTGTTGGTGTCACTGTTGCGGTCTCACCTCTCACTTTCACCCCACTACTAGTGAAACAGCTCCCAGTACCACAACATAATAAAGTTCACGTTGGAAAAATCACTCACATAATAGGCTTTCCTGGACACGAAATTTGTGAAATCACAAGAGGGACACTTATATAGCAACCTCTATGTGAAGCCGACGGATCGCAACACATATCTTAGATATGATTCGGCACATCCACCCACTCAAAAAAGAAGCATACCTTACTCCCAACTACTGAGAGTAAAAAGAATATGCACCAGTGAGGCGGACTACGAAAGACTCAAAGAATTCAGGGACAGAGGGTACCCTGAAAAGACACTGCAAGATTGCAAGCAGAAAGTAGACATCCTCTGAAGAGACAATTTGCTCCAGAAGAACAGAAATAAGGGAGACAAGACAGATGACCAGGAAAAAACTTTCCTGATCTGCACATCCCATTCAAATGGGAAAATCCTGCCCAAAATCATAGAATCAAATTGGGATCTACTAGGAAAGTCCAAGACAACCAAAAGGATCTACGAAAGTAGACTGGTGAAGGGATATCGTAGACCCAGGAACTTGAAAAATCACCTAGTCAGGGCGAGAACTGACTACAAGGCATCCACAAAGGGCACCGAAAAAGAAACTGACTGCAATGAATGCAAGCGAGAAAATTGCAAATACTGCGAACATATCAAAACGGCTGGACCAATTGCAAGCAGAAGCACAAACCGACCACACACAATCAGAAATGGAGTGACATGCAACAGCTCAAACCTGATATACTGCATCACGTGCAAAACATGCAAAATGCAGTATATCGGCCAGACCAAGCATAAAATCAGAGAGAGTTTGAGGGAACACCTCAGATCAGTAGAGACAAAGAGTAAAATAAGTGATGTCCCCAAACACTTCAACAGACAAGATCATGGGGGCATAGATGATATGGAATTCACAGTGTTGTACTACATACATCGCCACCCAGATGGCAGAACAGCCAAGGAACTCTGGCTAAAAATTGAGTACAACTGGATACACCGGATAAAACCCAGGCTCCACAAGACCTCAACACGATGGACAGTAGATACGGGTGATAGGGTCAATACAATGCCATGTCCAAAAAATGTTCCCTTCGCCGCACGCCACATCACACACCACAACAGGAAAGCGGAGTTACGATTCCTTTTGTACCCTACCACCAATGAGACAACTGAAATGTGACGCTTTTCTTAAATTTATTCCCAGAAACCATCTTTCCAACCAAGGAAATAACTTGAATTAACCTATAAACCAAGAGGACATATTCACACAATCAGCCAATCATAGCCTGGTGAGATTGTATGCAATTTAAACTGCTGGTATGGCCTAGAAAGTTTAAAACATCTGGGAGCTGTTTCACTAGTAGTGGAGTAAAAGCGAGAGGTAGGACTTCAACAGTGGCACCAACAGTGGCAACAACAGTGATAATCCCAAAATCGCATTTCATTAGAAGTCTCGCTGTTGAGGTGTCCATTCCCTTCGCTATTCCAGCATAGCGGACGAAAAAATTTATAAATCAATGATAAATGAATAATTTGATAATTCCAAATTATTCCTCGTGTCATTCCCCATGTTTCAGTGTTTATTTGACGTCCCTACATGTATTATTGACTGAGTTATGGTGCCGACACTGTAGCTCTTGCTTGTCAGACATGGAAGTGATAGGCTAGGGTCGAGTAGCACAGTGGCATACCGACCGAGTAGTGCAATGTGACCACTGGAGAATTATGAAAATCAAGATGTGGGTAAAAGATACATACAGAATTGCTCGGAGCATTTCTTATTTTAATTAAATATGATATGGTATGTTTTAAAATGGTTGTTTTGATCAATACGAGAGGGTAGACCCTCTCGCTTACAGCAGCTCCACAGTGGCACTAACAGCGAGAGCGACTTTGCCAATGAAACAGGGAGCTGTTTCACTAGCAGCTGCAAGTGTCGCTCTCTGTAATAGTGGCACCACAGCAACAGTATGCGTTTCATTAGGAGGTGCACTCAAGCGTGAACGGCACTCGGGAAAGGAGCGACACCAACAGTGGCAGTGACCATTTCATCAGTAAAATCGGTGTTGCTGTTAGTGTCACTGTGGAGCCTCTGTAAGTGACAGGGTCTACCCTGTCGTTTGTTACGTGTATAGAATACTCTCACCCACTTCCCGTGAGAATTAAGCAATGAAATTTTTACATGAGTAAGATATACATATATCCTATAATCGTACCAAATATGAAGAAAATCGGCCAAGCTGTCCCGAAGTTATCGGCGTTTGAACTTTTTACTCCCTCTGTGCGATTGCGTTAGTCGCTGTTCTTTTTTCACTCCCTCCATAGTGCGGCGGGGTTTCGGCTATTCTGTTTGTCCCCCCCCCCCCCCCCGGAGACCGGCGGGAAGTGCAGTATTTCCTATGACAGAATTTAAACGCCGATAACTTGGGAACGGCTTGGCCGATTTTCTTCATATTTGGTACGATTATAGGTTATATATATACCTTACTCGTGTAAAAATTTCATTGCTTAATTCCTATGGGAAGCGGTGAAATTCCATGTCATACCGGCCCGTTGACAAATAAATTCAAATGTCAAACGCATGTGCATAGCGAGAGCTGTGCCAACAGTGACAGCTAGTCCCACCTCAACAGCGACAGCACTGATGAAACGCAAATTTGGGCCTACCACTGTTTGTGCCACTGTTGGAGCCACTGTTCCAGTCCTACCTCTCGCTTTGACCCCCCTACTAGTGAAACAGCTCCCAGGTTCTGCCACTGTTGGTACCGCTTGTGTCCCAAGTGCCGTTCACGCTTGACTGCACCTTCTAATGAAACGCAAACTGCCGCTTTGATGCCACTGTTACAAACAATGAGACTTATAGCTCCTAGTGAAACAGCCCCCTGGACAAACATTGTACACACACTACCAAAATATATACAGAAGGGGGCGCCACCACTGGCTCCCTTGAACCTTAATGCCAAAGAGTCACACCAGAGGACGCCACTGTAACACATGTTTACACTGGTCCCCCTCCACAGGCCACCGTACACTTCTAAACCAAAACAATACATTGGCTTAGACCGTTTCCCGCCACCCTTTGTCTTGATCTACACTGGAACAACCACAGACAGTATCAAACAACATGTGACCTACATTAACCAGTGTGTGCCCTCCTTTGAAGTTGACCGGAATGAATTAACTCCCATGCCGTCCGCCGGCCGAGAGAACGCTGTCACATACCAGCAGTCGCTCAGACGATCGCTCATCTTTACCTATTCTCTTGAACTCTATCTATCGTACTTAAAATTTTGTAGAAAATATTATCTTTTACAAATGCTACATTTGGTTATACTAGATATTGTCATTTTACCCATATTAAACGCTCAGGACTATAGCTTTGGTGAAACAATTCTTAAGGAGGGAGGGAATTAATGATCTGTGAGAAATATCGTTGGTTATGGCATCCTATGTTCATATTCAGGGGAGAAGTCCTGTGTTAAATTTAACCATTTAAGTTGTACAGACCAATAATATGGCGGTAGTGCACGATCCACATAGCACAATCTACACAGCACGATCCACATAGCACGATATTTTGAGTCAATATTCAATGAGGGCCCACTATTTAAACAAAACAAAAAACTCCCGTTGGTATGGTAAAAAATTGGTTATTTACAGAAATTGGGTCTTCTATGGCACTTCCATGGTGATTTTTGGTGATTTTTCCACATATTAAGAGCCCCTGCAGATCAAAACCTTGGTATTTGACCTATAAAACCTATACTCCACCTCAAACACTCGAGGAGATCTATCATTTCAATGAGGGAAAACCCCATATAATACACTGGGAAAATGCTATAATCCAGAAAACAACTAGAATTTGATATGCACTGGTTTCGTGAGAATAAGCCGTATAGATATCTGTAAATTTCTTAATTTTGCTATAAGAGATCAGACTCTATTAGCCTTTAAATTGTAAAGATTACCCCAAATACACAGTTCTAGAACCTCTTCTGTGGGTGAATCATAAAAAAACCGCAAATCATCTAAAAGAAAATCCCCCCCCCCCCCCCCCCAGATTGGCAACCAAACCCTGTCTGTGCTCAGCTGTGACTTCGGAGTTGGCACAGTCCGATGATCGGATTGTGCCTCTGTTGGCCAGTGTAACCCCCCCCCCCCCCCCCAACCCCCAAGGTAAATATCCTCATATGAACTATCCCCCACTTCATCCAATAGCTCATCTCTCTCCCCCCCCCCCCCCCCCCGACGTAAAAAATGATTACCGGTACCAGCCTAATACATGCCTGTAGACCTTAAAGTCATCAATTGGTTGGTTGCCCATCTATACAACCAGTCATCCAGTTACACTGGCCACCAGAGCAGATGTTTGCTACGCATGTTAGCTCTGGCACAGTCCTATATAAGCACCCTTGACACGCAGTGGTAACGGGTATAACTAACGTCATAGGGATATATACGGCATATAGTCTATGATCCATGGGCGCTGCCATGACGCCCCCCTGAGTAGGTGTTCTTCACTAAAGGAGGTGAAAAAGTAGCTGTTCTTCACTATTGGAGGTGCAAAAGAAGTGAGTGATAATTGGGAAATGTCACTTCTCTTGCCTTGCTCACATATGTAAATTAAGTGTTCCATGTAAAAGACATCATGTCCTGGGTTTTAGCATTATATCTTCCTGCTCTGGGATCGGTGTAGAGAGTCAAAGGAACCTTGGTAAGAACAAAGAGCCAGAATACAGGTTTTGTCCCCCGACCACCTAGTGACTGCTTCATGAACTAACAATGGCTTGATCTGTCCCCTTATCGAACGTTACTTGCGCCATTTTCATGTTGTGCACATCGATCACAAACAGTCTCAACCCACTTTTCTAGGCCTACTGTTCAAAAATGGAACGAAATTCCCATAAAGATAAAAGATATAATCAATTTCTTATGAGTATATATCATACAGTTAAGTGGTTGTGATATATACATCCACAGTCTGAAATACACGCTTTACTTCTAGGGAGGGGCTAACTGGTACTGAACTGGTACTGGAGATCGGACTGTGCCAACACCTAAGTCGCAGCTGAGCGCAGACAGGGGTCGGTGGCCAATCTATCATCCAGTGCGTTCCGTAGTTCCGACAGGACTCACCAGATGACGCCACTCTTTTGCTAAATTTAACCTTTCATCGGAATATCTGTGACTTAATACTGACTAGTTTATGTCAAAAAAGCATTGATACACTTATGTGTTCCTGTTGCTGGTGATGTAAATGCTTTATTAAATATGGCACATAGCAAATCAGCAGAGTGATAATTGACGTTGGCTGAAATTTGCTTTGCTGCACAGGAACGCCGCGCCTCCTAGCGAATTACTGGAGAACCAGTGTTAATTGACGGTGCACCACAGAGATCGTAGTGGTTCAAAGTTGCAACAAAATGAATATAATGTTCAGTTTACACTAGAGAGGGAAGCACCACAGCAAATCGGCCACGGAACTTTTAATGTCAACAACAGCGTGGCCTACTTTGACGGTTTAAGTGGCCCTGTCGCACAGCTGAACAGGAACAGTCGACTGCATCGTTTGACAATCTTTCCGATGTTTAACTGACTGTGGACCACCGGATTAGACTAAGCAATCACAAGGCTGGTCACCGAGAACTGACAGTGTTTCACTATTTGGAGCTACGACAGTTGCGCGACAGTTAGATAGTTGTCTTGAGTAGGCACTGACATCACGTTTTTAGGACTATCTTCGGCCCGGAGGTAAGGATTTTACCTGCACATTCTTTGATCTTATCCGTAATAGTTCCTGCTATCATTGTACTAACTGTTAGACACAGACAGATATTGCTGTTTTAAATGGTAGGCTACATTGTTCATCTAGGCCCGTGGTTAATGTAACCATTAGACATAACTGGCGCATTAGTACGCAATCATTACAACTAAACTTACAAGCTCCAGCCGTAGTGTTAGTAACTGTTACGATGTGTTATACCCGACGTATACATACT
Organism: Alentia gelatinosa; assembly: GCA_950022655.1. Lineage (NCBI taxonomy): Eukaryota > Metazoa > Annelida > Polychaeta > Phyllodocida > Polynoidae > Alentia > Alentia gelatinosa. The sequence goes on from OX465579.1 coordinate 142,298,873, forward strand.
GTTGGCACTCCAGCCGAAGTTCTTGGGTGTTGTTCAACACTGAAATAAGGCTTGATATGCCTGTCCATTGGGTTTGATCGGCGTTGACTTACTGAGTTCAAACTGCGAGGTCCTTGCTGAGAATGAGATATACGGGTATATAAATATTGGGATCCTATATCATCTAAATATAAATAATAAATTACAATCATAATTTATAGACCATATTTAGGTACCGGTATCCCATAATTCAGTCTGTTTACAGGATTCCCTGTTAGCTGGTTCCTGTTGTTGTACTATCGTAAAACTGGATGAGTTTCATTCTTGGCCACCGTATGCCACTACTGGAGTTTGGTAGAGTGACTTCATGAGGTGAAGCCGAGTGAAGTCCGAAGGCAAAACTCCAGGGCCCTGTTTCAAAAGCAGTGGAAGGTCCGTTAATAGTGGTTAGTCCGTTAATAGCGTGAGCTCCCGTTGCATAAGCCGATAGGACTTATGAAACAGGGCCCAGGAGTGGCATGCGGTGGCCAAGATTAAAACGAATCAAGTGTTGATTTTATCCTACCCCGTCTCCTCGGTTTTGGAATATTATGCGACAACAATTCTGTATGCCACTAGTGGCATATAAAACTCCATATGCCAGTCAGCGTGACATATGGAAACTCAATGTTAAGCCTATGCAGTTTTATATTAGGGGTAGGATAAAGTCATATATACCCAGCCTTGACTCTATCGTAAAACTGGATGAGTTTTAATCTTAGCCACCGTATGCCACAACTGGAGTTTGGCAAAGTGACTTCATGAGGCAAAGCCGAGTCAAGTCCAGAGCCATACCCCAGGAGTGGCATCTGGTGGCCAAGATTAAAACAAATCAGGTTTTGATTTTATCCTCCCCGGTCTCCCCGATTTTGGAATATTAGGTGATAATAATTCTGTATGCCACTAGTGACATATAAAACTCTGTATGCCAGTCAGCGTGGCATACGGAATCTCAATGTTAATCCTATGGGATTTTATATTAGGGGTGGGATAAATACCTATATCCCACAAGTAGGCCTACTTCTTGTTACTGGTCAGTCGGAGGTCAACGTAGATACGGTTCTCGCCGGGTACCAGCAGTGGCTTCCTCACGGTAAAACCACTCAGCAGTGACTCATGTCGGCCCCGCTGTTTAACAAAAAAATCGGGAGGATTAAACGAGTTGAGAAGCAAGTCATTAGTCCCCCTAAAAGCATTATACTCCATCCCTAACTGAGTACCGGTAGCTTTTAAAGTCTTGACACACTGGGTTTGCACTGCATTTACTGAACTTCGATTCGGCCCATGTTAATTAGGTCAAGCAGCTCACCATCATAGCAGATGAGCAGGGGGAGAAGGTCAAAAGCAAACATGGCCTGCCTAAGACCAGGGCTGAGAAGCCAAAATCTCCCTCAATAGAGGAGTCGTTGGGTGCGGTCTCATATCAGCCAGAACCGACTGTTCAAAGCCTAAACATGGTACAATCGGAGCAATTCTGGGAAATAATGGTGGCATTCTGCAATGAGAGGGAGAAACCATGCAGCCCTCACCAACAGCACAGGGAAACCCTCCCGTAAGACTGCTTGCCAGTCTGACTCTGACACTAGCTCCGATGGAGAGCTGGAGTGTTGTCAACTCTCCCGGGAGGAAGACCAGATAGATGTTGCCGATTCCTACCATGATGGACTCTATGATATTACAAACGCATATTTACATAAATACACATGAACACACACTTTGAGGACCCTAGTTGCCTGAGATCCATCTTTTAAAACAGTCTCATATTTTCACCCGTTAAATGTAGAGTATAATGTGCTATTGGAAGAGCTGAAATGAATAATAATGACATTTGAAAACAAAGGGAATACCTGCTTTAACTTTACTATAGGATATACTGTCACATACAATAAGTAAGGCCTAATCTTATAGACTAGCTAACACAGTAACAAGAAAAGAGAATATGGAATATCTTCTATTCTCAATGAAGAAGACAGATAATCATACACAGCACACACCCCAGAGTATAGAGAACTTTTTGAATCCTCACTTGGTCTTAAGCAACTTATAAGGAATATAACACGCTATAGCGACACTAAAACTGTCTTGATTTAATTTTCGTTAATAATGATAACTACTCAGAAGCGGGCCTATCAAATAGTCACATCAGTGACCACTTAGGAATATTCCTAATAAGAAAGAAAAAGAAGATAACCCACACAAAGGTAACTTTTAACGGACGTTCATCGAGAAATTATTGTAAAGACACATTCACGAAAAACCTTCTAAATTGTAACTGGGAAAAATTCTTTAGATCAAACGACCCAAATGAAATGTGGAAAATAATGTTGGATAATATCACCCAAGAACTCGACCGACAATGTCCGATAAAAACCTACACGGTTAAGGAAAAACGAGAAATATGGTTATCTAATGAAGTACTCGAAATTATTAAAGATAAAGATAGATTGTTACGTAAAGCCCGCAAAAGCAACACTAATGTTGACTGGTTTAATGCCAGACAAGCAAGAAATACTGCAAATACTAGGGTTAGACAAGCAAAAAGTGATTACATCAAGGAGCTATTGGAGATTAATGCTAGTGATAATAAAAAATTTTGGAGAACGTTATCAAAATTTACCAAAGAGGACCCAAACAAAAGAGACTCATTTAATCTAAAATCAAACGGTGTTGACATTGAACCTAACCTTACAGCTAATTTTATTAACGAATATTTTAGTAACATCGGCCCAAATCTGGCAAAAAATTTCAAAGAGGAATGGGTAAACGAAAATTCTTTAGATAATTTACAGACTAATGAAGCCGAAGTCCTAAAATACCTTATGAAAATTCAAGTTACTAAATCATCTGCTATCGAGGGAATCACCTCTACCTACCTTAGGGATGCACTGGTAGCCTTGATCTCACAATTTACTTATCTCCTGAACATCTCTTTTACTGTTGGTGTCTTCCCTGGGGAGTGGAAGAAAGCGTTGATTATCCCGTTAAAAAAAGAGGGGGACCATTCAGATGTTAACAACCTGAGGCCAATCTCACTTCTTCCACTCCCAGGCAAGATTATGGAAAAAATAGTCCACTGTCATGTATACGAATTTTTGAATGGCAACAATGTCATTAGTGACCGACAAAATGGATTCAGACCTGGTCGTTCGACTACGGGAACCATCTCATGTCATGAAGACATATCTGAAGCTATAAATGTTGGCCAGGTCACTCTCTGTGCCTATGTAGACTTCCGCAAAGCCTTTGATACTATAAATCACAAAATTTTGCTCCAAAAACTAAGTGGCATGGGGCTTTGCGGGAGTCTACATGGATGGTTTGCTAGGTATTTAAGAGATAGGTCGCAGCAAACTCTTGCTAACAATGTTAAGTCGCTCCCAGGATGGGTCTCCTGTGGTGTCCCACAGGGATCCATCCTGGGACCGCTACTATTCATCCTATACATAAAGGACCTACACCTTTCTATTTTTAATAGCAACTGTTTGCACTACGCGGACGACACTGTTTTGTATGTTAGTGATTGTAACATTATATCAGCAAAGAACACACTACAGCATGATATGCAGAACCTAGTGTCCTGGTGTAACCGCAATTACCTCACAATCAATGTAAAAAAAAACAAAGTTGTCTTATATGGTTCTGTTAAACGAGCTACACAACAAAACGCTCAAAATTGTAATCTTGTAGTGAACAATGAAGTTATTCAACAGGTACACTCGTATAAGTATTTAGGTATGATTCTTGACCGCAACTTAAATTTTAACCATCATATACGTAATTTATTAAAAACTGTTTCACATAAAATTTATCTACTTCGCAAAATACGAACTTACATAACTACTGAAGCGGCCTTGAAAATATACAAAACCATGATGTTACCACTACTAGACTATGGGGACGTCCTATTCGCACGAACCAGTAAAAATCAACTAGATCAACTACAGATCGCCCAGAACAAAGCACTGCGAATAGTCTACAAAGCCGGCCTTGATATCCCACGAAAAACACTTCACAAAAGTGCTCAACTGCCATTTCTCAATGCACGGAGAGACTTCCATGTACACTGTCTTATGTATAATAGAACTGACGACAACGACAAACTAACAACTGTATCGAGATCCACCAGATCCAATGATGCAGTGAAATTCAAGCAATCACAACCAAACTGTGCTTTTTACTTGAACTCACTTAACTACTATGTACCTCAACTCTGGAATAGTTTAACACCTCAAGTTAGAAGTGTTAACACACTCAAATCATTTAAGACTCAGTTAAAAATACAAATGCTTGGAGAGCTGAACAGTCTTTGAGATGAACTCTTTGTGTATGGTTTGCCGTATGTGAGCTTTGTTGCTGGCGAAATGCTGACTAGTGTCTATCGATTGATTCCTTGGCTTGTTCACACTTCTCCAGTTTATCTCGACTTACCACCTTAGCACACCATTGTATATTGTATTTATGTTCCACCTATTATACCATATGAAAAAAGGGTATGTAAACATTGTAAAAAATCCACCTCTGGTGGTGCAAGGAAACCAGCTTGTACTCAGCTGAGCGCTGCCAGATAAAATAAAAGTCTAAAAAAAACCAAAAAAACAGCAGCACTGACAGTCTATCAGTGTTCCTGATACTCCTTTATGTTATTTTCCAATGTCTCCTTAACTTATGGATAAAGATGATCCATAAGCAGTGGGATGTGGTGGTAGCTAGTCATCCACCTCTGTTCCTTGTTTCCTTCAGTACTGGGATGAGAGTAGTTTGTGGAGAAGTCCTACCCTTAGGAGGGTGGTTGTGGCCCCTAAAATTCGAGGTCAACTCTCGACTGATGTCTACGTCCCAAGGCGCTAGGAAATATCATGTAAGGAGGTCAGGGTCAAGGTTGGGGTTTGCTGCGAATGCAGTCATTGGCTACTCGGTCTACTCTATTCCTTATATGGACTTAGTGTAATGGGACAACTCCATGCTGGCAGTATAGGCCTCTGTAGCCTAGTGTCCTATGGTATTCCAACCTCCTCACTGTAGTGGTGGTAATGCTCAGCAGCCTAGAGATATTGATGCTTTGGTGTGTGGGTGAAGAGTAATTTCTGTGACCATTTTGCTGCTTATATACTTTCTGAGAGGTCAGTGCAAACGAAGACAGAGGATAGTTCAAACGCTGGGGGTGGCAGATCAAACACTTAGGCCTTAACTACTATCTGGAGCGAGGACCTGTCAGAAAGCATCCTGTGTCAATCTCAATACTACTATGTCATGATATACATATGATTACGTCTATATAATCAAAAACAGTGTAGTTGGAGTTTCTGATATACAATGTCTTCCCCATCCCCTTCCACACACAAGCACAATTCTAGTTTTTCTCTATTTAAACCCCTGAATAAAGGCATTTCTGGGTCAGTTTATAACAGGGTCAAATTTTAGGCATCATTTACAAAATATTTGTTTTATAAACTAAATTGGAAGAATCAACTCAATAAACATGAAACCTTCAGAGATTGTGAACTGAAAAATAAGATTAGCGATCACGTGTCATGTCACGTGACGAAAAGATAAAATGTTGTCAGTCCGTCTCTAGTAACCGCCCTCTAGGGGCATTCACTAGTAACCAGTCCTGTGCCCTTGCCTCTGCCAAGGGCACAGTATTACTGTGTTACCTGGAAACGAGCAGAAGTATGCGTATACTGGATTTTATGTATAAACAACTTGGTTCGGACTTGCAAGATGAATCAAAAACAGCTCATACTCGGCTAAACACTGGTCCGATCTTCAAACAAAATTTTCCGAAATTAACTGAATACAAACGCTCACTAAATTATATGGGACCTGATCTCTGGAGTAGTTTGCCTGCCAAAGTAAGGTCTATTGATAATTACATGGAATTTAAGAGGTTTATTAAATCACATATTAGGAGTTCGATACGGTTAGCAAATCAGTCAACAGATACACTACTGATATTTTCTTTTAAAAAAAACTAATGAGATTGGTCCTTCTTGTCTGTGCCGGGGGTGGCCCGTTGCCCTGAACTCACCATGGTCCCCCTTTGACTATTGAAACTGTGCTATAGGTTGTGTATTTATTAATTCATTGTATATTTATGTTATGTATTTGTTTACCTGCGATACCCTCAGACTGTAACTTGTGGAACTACTGTAACATGGACCTGGCCATGCAAGGAAACCAGCACAATTCATTGTTGCGCACTAACCAGGGCCTTTTTTTCAGTCACGACAATCGTTATTAATGATACCCTAAGACCGTACAGCGAATGTACGACACTTTGGAAGACAAAAGATGGCGGGTGTTCTATAGACACGATCGTAGTGTGCCACGGACGATCGCCGCGATAAACGTCGGCCGTCACGACAAGTATAGAATTGTCTTAGGTTCTATCAAGGAACCAGGGAACCGTTTTGGTTATATCGGCGAATCTAATAGGCCGATCTTCTTCATAGTTGGTACGAATATAGGTTATGGGTATCCCTTACTCGTGTTAAAGTTTCATGGCTTAATTCTCTCAGAAAGTGAGTGAAATCTCGATTGCGGCCCCTGTACTACCCTGGACCTGAGAACCAGCTATGCTTGTCACGTGACAGCTGCAGAGGGTCAAGGTCGCCGCATAAATTAGCGGAGGTGTGAGAGTACACTGACCGCCAGAACAGATGTTTGCTATGATGAAATTCAATCACAAATATCGGCGAATCGATGCTTCCGATCTTCTTCATATTTGGTACGATAATAGGTCATATATTGTATCCCTTACTCGTATTAAAATTTCATTGCTTAATTCCAACAGGAAGTGAATTTTCACATTGGGTACAACATGTCCATAGATGTCTTAGGGCTACGCTACATTGGGTGGCAAATTTACCCATGTGACCCTACGATTGTCGTGACTATAGCACACCTCAGACCGCCCTAAGTGTCTTAGAGTGGCGATGATTAGCCGACCACCTAAAATATCGCGTCTATAGTACACTGACAGCAAAAACATGTCGCCCATAACGATTGTCGTGACTGAAAAACAGGGCCCAGGGCCCTGTTTTTCAGTCACGACATTTGTGAGTGTCACAAGCCTAAGATCGCAGAGCCGATCTACAACATATTTGTTAGACAAAAGATGGCCGGTGTGCTATAGACAGTGTTGTAGTGCGCCACGGGAGATCGCCACTAAAAGTGTCGGCCGTTACGACAGGTATAGAATTGTCTTAGGTTCTATCAAAGAACCAGGGAACCGTTTTGGTTATATCGCCGGATCAGGGCTGCCGATTTCCTTCATATTTGGAATCCTTATAGGTCTTATGTGTCCCTTACTCGTGTTAAATATTCATGGATTAGTTCCTACGGGAAGTGGTGAAAATTGATAACCCTTTGCCAACTACATAGGCTTTTGCTTTTTGGCCATGCCTCTGCTAATATATGCAGGGACCTTGACATTCACTGCGCTTGTGCTCGGTTCATTCCTCTGAATGGATAGTAAATGAATCGGGAACAAGTGCAGTCAAAGTCATAGGCCGACATTGGCCACCAAAGCAGACGTTTCCTATGACGAAATTCAATCGCGAATATCGTCCAATCGGTGCGCTCCATCTTCTTCATATTTGGTACGATTATTGGTTTTATGTATCCCTTACTTTTGTTAAAATTTCATTGCTTAATTCCTATGGGAAGTTAACTTGCGCGTTCGGTACGACATGCCCATAGATGTCTTAGGGCTACGACAGTTTGGGAGACAAATTTACCCACGTGACCTTACATTTGTAATGACTATAGCACACCTCACAACGCCCCAAGTGTCTTAGGGCTGCGATAAATAGCCGACCCCCTGAAATGTCACGACTATAGTACACTGACAGCAAAAACATGTCGTTCATAACGATTGTTGTGACTGAAAAACAGGGCCCAGACTAAATAAAATACTTTAAAAAATGATTTAAAAAAAGGGCACCCGGCGCGATAGGCTACATATGATACATGAGAGAAAAGGTAATCTTACCGGAAGACCTACATAAAGAACAACAGTTTTCAGATTTTAACTGCACGAGGCACCTCAGTCTCCAAATCTATATCAGGTTACTTCTGCCCCTATGTGCGGGAGAAGCTCCAAGCAAATCTTACAAAGAATCTAGCTTTGTAAAAAAAAGTGATATCTCAAGTTATCGCTACAAACAGCTCATCGTGCATTATGAAAAATATAGAATTTGTATAGTTCTAACATAACATCATTTGGACTACAGGACTCAAGGTATTTGTAATCACCAAAACACCCAGTCTTCAAGAAACACTAGACTTAGACTTACATCTAGAAGACATTTCGGATGACGACAAAAGTGCCACCTCAACCAGAAGTATCAACACCAACTCAGTGAAAAACAACCCCGAAACCAAGAACACCGTGGGAACCACCGACATCACCCACGTAGAACCATATGTACCATCGACAAACAAATCAACACCAATGACCGCCTCCTACATACCCAGCCCCATCAAACAACATCAACCAAGACGCACAGTACCCACAAACGAACTGATGCTTGACCTGTATCCATCATCAGGAAGATGGACCAGGAAGTTGGAAAAGACCTGCTTGAAAGCATGAAACGAAACAACTTATATCCCCGAAAGTAGACACATCATGCTTGCATAAATGAAAAAATTATCACAACGACCACTGCTTTCAATTGGACATTTACAATGAATTGAACAAACTGTTAATAATATTACTGTTATCAGGTTAAGAAATTTTACACAAATGTTATACAGTTGCATTACTATGGCTTAACAATTATTAATGTATACCCACTATCAACCTTGTATATTATATAAATCAACCAATAACTACACATCTATTTATACTTGGCCCAGCCAATTGTATAATTTTATAAAATAGTTATAACCTTCCCATATCACGAGACACTGTCCATTCGTCTCTAATCATTCTACTCTGTACCTTATCTGGCACCACTTAATCATCTATTTATAGTAACACACAACCTTGACCCCCAGGGTCCAACAGGAAGTTAAGAAACAAATCTGAATCCCTAAATGGCACTTAACCAAAGCTAACCAAAATTTGTATCATCACCTGATGAAGTACTATAAATTGGTACGAAACATCGTGTTCCCCGCTGATACCACACATCATACCACCATTGTCATCTTGATTGTGTGGTGGTCGCCGCCTGTCTAGCAGGTTGGATGACCCCAATCCGGAACGCTAGTTCCAGGCAGGATCCCACCCTACGCACCCAACGTAGGTTGGTTCGGTTTTCGGTTAGTTTGCACAGACCTAATCACACATAACACAACAACGTCTTTTAATAAACAGGGATGTTTATTAATCACTTACTTCCCGGAAAGATCTGGAAGATCTTTCCCACAAGTACAGTACCCTAGCACATGGGTGCTAGGTAGCGCTGGAAAGGCTAATCTCAAAGACTCGCCTAACCACCAGGAAGGTTACAAGAACCCGCCTTCAAAGTGAGGGCCCAAGGGTAACGTAATCCCGGTCTCCGCCGCGCCACTCTCGTGTGCGGCGTTGTCCGGAATCACTACACAGTAAGGATCGGCACGTCGCGCCACCTTCCGTGAAACAAACGAACACTGCTGGATTCCCACCCCACTACATTACCCCTCCCAGTTTTTACTAAGGGGGGGAAACCAAGGCAGCCATTTTGCTGCTAGGGGACAACCCAATTAAAAATTACAACGTAAATCCAGCAGTTCTTGGTCTACTCTCTAGCTTCCTGGTGTTCACAAGAATTCACTGATACCAATGTATAAGTGAAAAAGGTGGAATTGTAAGACGTAGAAATTATTAAAAATATAGAAGATACGACATTTAGGAAAGAAGAAACGACATTTGAAGAATGAAGGACTAGCCTCGCTAGCACCTTGAATAAATTTGATATTCACCCATCTTGAGCCGGGGAGCGTATTTCTTGAGCGTCGGGCAGGGAAGACTCGACAGTCGCGGACCTACAGGTGGTCAGCCCGGCCTGTCGAGCACTCTGCCTCCAGCTGTTCCGGATCTTGTTGAAGTCCTTTGTTGGCTCCCGGCGAGTGAAGTGTCGTTCTCTTTCTCATCTTGGAGTATCGAGCCCAGCTGGCCCACCGGCGTAGCAGACCTACTACATTCAGCCCGATACCGGCGGATGCTGGGCTTCCCACTGTTCTTCAGTTTGGAAGACATCCATATGTAGAGAAGGGTCAGCCTCGCTGGACACGTTCTGTGTTGAAAAGTTTCCGAATACGGAAATAACGGCCAAAAAGGCAAAACAATTCTCCATCCACCTGGTAAGAGTGTGTGGTATCAGTGTTCTTTTATTTGGCTCCAGCTATACTGGCATATTTTTCCTCGGCTCAAATCGAGTACCAATTAAGGCCCCAATTTTAAGCCGGATTTAGAACTTACAATCACCGACCCAAGGTAGAAATAGTCGGCGTAATCCAACAGAACAGGGATTACGTCTACTATCTCATTATTGAGTCGACGAACTCAGTTCCGACACAGACCTGGTAAGTCAGTCCTATACCCGAAAGGCATAGTCTTCCTTACCCGGTACCAGGGACTAGTGTGAACAGGATCCACACCACAGGCCGGAGGTTTTCGTGATGGGGGGCCTATCACGGGCCTAACCATCGAGAGAACCTTCAGCCGTCTGAAACCAGGGTTGTGCCTTAGGGAAGTCATTTTACTGGCTTTCCCCAGCCCCAACCCAGGATCGCTTATCATAGGTTGCTCCTAACTTTCCCTCTACCCCTCCCAGCGATCCTTGCGGTTCGCTGAGAAAGTGCAGAATTCTGGCTAGGAGGCCACATTCTGGAAGTAGCTAGGTCGGAAAAAAAAATTTTCCTCCCCGGGACTTCCCATACCCGTCTGACTTCGGATCCAGGAGAGTTGTTGGCTCTGCTGGTTCCGAGTTTAGACGGCGTCTTCCCGGCCTGCTAGGCACCAGTCGAGTCGGTCGTTGTCAACCCTTAGATATCCTCGTCAGAGGATATCTTGAGGTCGAGAAGTTCCAACTGACTGGGTGTGCTAGCCGTCGGTGGAACCGACGTTGCCGGGGCGATCCTCTCTGGTCGCAGTGGACTCAGTGCAGACGTAGGCTGCAACTGAGACATCAACTGCTGCAGAGAGGTCGGTCTGGTATCTAAAAAGATTCCGGACTCCAAAGGGATGATGTTGGCATTCACCCCCAGTGCCCCACTTTGTTCCTCGGGCTGATTTCTCAGCCCGTGTCACGGCAGGAGGCATCCTCGACTGTAGGACTTCAGTCTGATCCTGTTGGGTCTGACCTGGTCCTGACAGCGGAGTGTTTACACTGACATCCATAGGCTGGGCCTGACTGGATGTAGTGTCCTGGTGGGAAGTTTCTTCCACGGGTGACCATCCCAACATGCCGGAGAGCTGCCGACGTGTCGGGTTTGATTCTTCCTTGGTGAACTGAAGAAATCTTCCCCGGCTCCTCTGTCGGGCCAACCACGCTTCCTCAAGGGCTTGCGGGTCGTCACCGATGTCATAGAGCGACATACCCAAGTGCCGAAGACAACATTCGTCTTGGCGATGGGTCTGGGCTTCCGCCCGGGCAAACCTCGATTGGGCCGTGGTTTTAGCAATACGCGCGTCCTCTAAGTCCAACGCGTACTGTTTAGCCAGGCCCTTCGTGGCTTCCCTCACCTCGAACCGGGCTAGGTTAACTAGCTCCTGAATGAGGCCCTCATGGAGAGACTGAGCGCCTCTTCGGACGCGGCCTTCCAAGGTGCCACCTATGTGCGACTCTAGTTGATCCGCCCGTTGGACGTATTCAACCGACATCGCACAGGGAGAGGAAGTCACCTTCGACGCAACGGGTGGTTGTGTCGTTGGTTTCTTCTTTACCTCAACAACCGGGTTGGCTGGTGGAGGGAGTGCCGGAAAGGCCTCCTCATCCACAACTTTCCCGGGTGCTTGGGTAGCACCTCTGTTGAGCGGGGAAACTCCCAGGAGACTTGAGCTAGGACGAGTCCCAGCTGGTTTTTCCACGGGTCCGCTGGCTTTAGAAGCCGTTAGAACGTTTCCTTCGCTCTTGCCTGAGAGGAGTTTCAATCCCTCAGTCAATCTTGGCGCAACCTGGTAAGCAGCTTCCACCACGTCAGCGATGGTGTGCTTACTAGGAGCCAACTTCTTCTTCGGCTTCCGACTGGATCGCTCAGAAGTGTCATCCTCGCTGGACGAGGACGATGACAACTTCTTGACCCGTCGTTTAACCTTCGAGGAACTTTGAGACGGTTCCCGACTAAGGGACCGTTTCTTCCTCGACTCCGTTGTCGATGTTTTGAAGCGGATAGCATCAGACTCCCGAACCAGCCAGGATTCTTCTTCCATCCGATCTTAAACAATCGACCATCTGTCACACAAGTTTCGGGTTCTGGCTTGCCTCTCTGAGCATCGGAACCTAAGTCAATGAATCTCTGCCACAGATTCATGACCCGTTCCCGAGCAGCAGCACCAGCAGTCCGGTGTTCCCGGGCAATGTGTCGGACTAGACACGATCACCTCGAACTGGCACACCCGGCCTGGCAAGAACCACCCTTCTTACCAAGGCACTGTAGCCATGGTCGCTCAGCTAAGTGTACCTCGACGAGGTGCCTAGCGTAACGACCCTCAGTCGCATAGGTCGGTGACAATTTCTTGTCCCTTCCATGGCAACTCAGAAAGACACAATGATTGCCGTTACCAAACTTGTGCCATGCGTACGCGATCCGGTCTTTGACCTGATCCTCGTACTTCAGTCGACTGACTCGGGACACCCCTTTCACCCGGTCGATGTACCAGGTGTTGGGAGAACCCTCGTCAACCAACCATTCCTCGTCGTCTGAGGTTCCATCTAAACCGACACCATCTGGGATGTAATGCCGGTTTCCATGACGGAGATCTTCTAGGCAAGGATAAGTCTTGCCCAGCAAAGAGGCGGGTATCTGTCGTGCTACCGTTCTCTTCCCAGCCTGCTTTACGCCAGGCTGGAAATAGCCGTCATCATTGTCTGGGTTAGATTTGGCCAGGGGTTTAGCCCTGTCCATCTCTGTTCCCCAACACTTGACATCTTCGCCACCCGTGGCACCTGTTGAGGTGCTCGGTGTAGCGTCAGCCGTGCAAGGTCCTGCTTGCGCCGCGGGTTTGTCCGAGCCTTTCGACCCAGCCCCCTTCGACTCATCGTGCTTCCCGGGTTGAGGTTTCCCTTTACCCGAGTCACGCGATTCTAGCTGACCTTCATTCTTTGCCAACTCCACCTCAGCCCGTTTCCGGGCTGCACGACGGAGTCGCTTCCTGTTCTGTTTTGACAGCTGCGGCTCGGTCTTATTAGCATCCTGAGGTTTTGACACCTCAGTGTTGCTAACAGACTTCCCCGGCGCGGGTTTAGCCGGTTGTGACATCGGTTTATCACCTTTGCTGGACAACCCCGTTACAGAGTCGCCCCCAACTGACGAATCAGTCTCCATAGCTGTCTCTGTACCAGCCTCGGCCCTTCCGGGTTTTGCTACCGGACCCGGGGCCAAAAAGGTTCCGGCTTCCGCCAGCTCCACTCCAGGTGGAGTCCAATTTTGGTACATTGACTGTACTATGGCACGCGTTTTGGGATCTGAGATCCCAGCCAACATCTGTTCCAGGCTTTGAGTAGAAACCTCATGCCTGGAATCCATTTCTTTGGAGGACTTCCTCGGAGAGCGACGACGCGGGCGGGCTTGGCCTCGCCTCGGCGTATCACGCTCCGATTCGGAACCTTCGGCCATTAACACATCCGAATCAGAGGCCTCAGTTTTCAACGAGCTCGTCTTCGGACGGGCACCGGAAGAACCCTTAGCGGCCGGGGCCGCCTCGGACTTCTTCCTGGTGTGATTCTTTCCCTTTCCGGGTCGTTCATCTCGGGTTACCCCAAGAAGAACAGAGTCCTCAGACTCGTCCCCTTCCAGGTCAAAATCACCATCATCTGACCCGATGAGCAAAGCATCATCGTCCAGATCTGCCCCCCGCTCAGCCGAGGCTGAGGATCCGGGCAGGGGTGAGGGGAGCTCGTGCTCACCCTCTGTAGACGGGGCACGGTCAGCCATGCTGCTACAGCCCGACTCCCGTGGTGCTAGGCACCACTCCGATCACAGAGTGAAGACTACTGAAAAAACAGGGTCTTATATACTCCTAGTTGACCTAGATTCGCAGTCGCGAACCAATCAACCGTGTCGAGACTGGCTCATCTTGAGCGTCTCAACACCGCATGCGTGAAGAAACCAAAGGTCAGCGTTACGCTCGACTTGATTCGTTCACGCCTTCATTCTCCCACCACAGGTTCGAAACCCGGGGAAACCCCTTTTTGCGCTCCACCCCGAGTTCTCCACCGCGTGGATTTTCTTATCGCCATCGTGTATCTTGTCGATAGTATGGGAGACTATGTACAATTTCCATATAAATGGATCAGACCTTACAGAGCGTTCGGCAATTCTGCAGCCTCTAGAGGGTCCTCGACGGGGTCCCTTAGAGCAACATCTGGGCTGCGGCACACAACGACTGATTTTAAGGTAACTATTTGATCAACATTCACGTATAATTGACACGCCCCTGACTATCAACGATCTACATTTCGTACCATTGTTTCTCGTTGGGTTTTTTGACAACCCCGGCACCACTACTCTTTGTAGTTAACCACAGACTTCGATTTTAGTCGAGAGCTGCGGCGGGGTTCAGAATCTATTTTAGACTCTATTCTACATCTCGAACCATGTTTATTATACACAGCTCGATTTGTAGCAAATTTAGACTTTTCCATGTCAGGTTTTTCATCCACCCACACCTCCCTTTTTAGGTTAGCGTAAGTAGGAATCACCTTCCGCAGACGTCCCGGTTTTCATCTTGTTGACGAGCACCCACTCGGAACCCCGGTAACCTTTGACCGGGACTTCCCCATCGAGGTCTGCCTCCGCCGTGTTGACGGGGGTTTGACACCCGACTTCCCAGCTCTTTGAACCCGGGACCTCTCTGGTTCCCCAGTAGGACCCGTGTTCAGTGACACATCCCGCGTTGTAGCAGGGTGTGAAACTTCAAAGTCGGAACTTTCGCGCTTTCCTTCCCATAGTCGTAAACGAGCTACATGGGATTTATAACGCCTTCTTGACCATTCATCTTCTATCACTACTGTCATTTCTGACAATATTTGAACAATTCTGAATGGTCCGTCCCAGTTAGGAGCGAGTTTTACATTTACCAACGGAGTGTGGTATCGTACAACCCGGTCTCCTACTTTTGCCAGTCTTTTGCCACTCAGCAGTTTTTGTCAGATTCCGTCTTGCGAGGTAATATCCTTCTACAAAACGTTCTCTGAGCTTTTCGACAAATCCTATGGGACAAGGATCATCCGTAGACATTCCGGGAACCCCATAGACTATGTCAGCGGGCATTACTATTTCCTCGCCAAAGACGAGTAAATTAGGTGAACACCCCGTGCTTGAATGAATGGTCCCATTGTACGCATGAGCTATAAATGGTGCCAATTCATCCCAATTCTTCCGATTTTCATCTACCAGGGTCCGAAGACACTGGATCAATGTCCGGTTGAATCTCTCCACCATACCATCTGATTGTGGACGATATGGATTTGTATGTGTCTTTTTGATCTCGAGTATCCTACATATTTCTTTCCAGATCTGGGATTCAAATTCCCTTCCCTGGTCGGAATGTAGTACGCTCGGAGTTCCAAAAGGCAACATCCAGTTTTTCACTAAAGCTTCCGCACACGTGGCAGCTTTGTGATTCTTCATGGGATAGATCTGCACATATTTTGTGTAATAATCCATCACCACCATCATACAGGTATTTCCTTCCTCTGACTCATCGACACCAGATATGATATCTAGAGCGATTCTGGCAAACCTGACACCAAATAGTTCCTGTTGTAGCGGCATCTTTCCGAGTCCTACCCCGGGTTTGACTTTGCTACAGATGGAACATCCAGATATCCATCTTCGAATATCTGCACCCATTCCAGGCCAGTAGTAACGACGCCTTATTCTGGCTACCGTTAACCCGAATTCGGAGAGAGCTGCCAGCCATCTTCCAATCATTCCCTCGGCGTCCTTAAAGTTAAAGAGCCATTTGAGAGAAGAATGGTCGGTACGTAAGATGAAATCTCCACCTGCTAGGAAGTGTCGATATTTTCTTACATACACCACAACTGCTAGGAGTTCCCTCTTAGTAGTACAGTAGTTCCGCTGGCTTTTACTTAAGCTGTTGCTGGCAAAAGCTATAGGAACCTCCACACCATTCCGTATCTGAGACAAAGCCGCTCCAATACTCTCGTTACTAGCGTCAGTGTCAAGAATGAACCGACCTTGGGGTAGAGGGTATTTCAACATGGGGGTCTCCATAAACTTTCTTTTTAGTCCCAGAAAAGCGTGTTCAGCTTCCGGAGTCCATTGGATCTCTTTTTGCTTCCCTGGCTTATCTAGTACTACATACTATTGCATGGGGTGTGCAATTTCAGAAAAACCCGGAATAAAGTCGCGGTAATACGAACAAAATCCTAGGAAAGACCTTATGTCTTTTATATTCTGGGGGCGTGGCCAATTAGCCACTACCTCCAACTTGGAAGGATCTGCCCGGATTCCGTTTCCGGAAACTATCCGTCCCAAGTATTACACAGATCTGCGAAACAGTTTGCATTTCTGAGGTTTGAGCCTCAACCCATAAGATTGAATCCGCTCAAATACCTCCCTTAGGTTTACTAGACATTCGACATAATTCTTTCCGAAGATGATTATGTCATCCAGATAAACCAAGAACTTTTTCCACTGTAGACCCCGCAACATCTGATCCATCATGGATTCGAAAGTCGCAGGAGCGTTACAGAGGCCAAATGGCATTACTGTAAACTCGTAAAGCCCTTGATGAGTGGTGAACGCCGTTTTCGACTGATCGCCACTGTTCATCTTTACCTGCCAGTATCAAGACTGGAGATCCAGAGTACAAAACCACTGGTTCCCTCCTAGAGAGTCGAGGCTCTCATCGATCCGTGGTATTGGATAGGCATTCTTCCAGGTGATACCATTCAATTTTCTGTAATCAATACAGAATCGGCAAGTACCATCCTTTTTAGTAACCATTACCACAGGGCTAGCCCAAGGACTTGCACTGGGGATGATTACTTTCTGGTCCATCATTTTCCCTAAGGCGGAAAGGTTGATGTCCTTCTGTATCAATCGCATGTTCTACTCGATCCGTTCTTCCCAAAGGATCTCCTGGTCGAGCAAAGATTGACTCCATTTCCATCAGAAGAATTCTTAGTTCATGTCGTTCCCCACTGTTTAGTGCATCTGTCGTCTGAACTAAGGTTTCCAGAGTTTCGTGCAACGGACTCGGAACTGGAAGGTATCCTGTTCCTGTATCGATAGCACTAACTCGTACTTCTTCATAGTCATTTCCTGTAAAGTCCAATCTTCCCCGGTTATTTCGGAAACTGGAACAGGTGTGATTCCCTGTGGACTGGAGTCCACTAGGCCATCTACATGAGCTAGGGTGGCCCAGCCCAATGTATCACCCTTCTTCAGTTTAATCAACCCGGAGGTGTGATTACTTATAGGAATTGATCCTTCTCTAGCACTTCCGATCAAAGTATCCCAGGCCTGTATTCCTTTTTGAGAAAACAGTTCTGGGTTTGGCTCGAAGAGTGCATCTCCACGTGGTAAATCACCTTCCCCATCTATCAGGACATTAACCATCTGCTGAGGTGGGATGCCCACATCTTGTCGGACAGAAATCAAAGAAGAAATCCGTCGACAACTACATTCCACTTCCATTAACTCAGGAAATTTAAGTCGGAGAGTGCCATCTTGTAGATCCACAGAACCTCCATAGAGGGTGAGAAAATCTACGCCTAATATTCCACTCTCTTCAATATCACTGAGTATGGGACCCCATACGAATTCAGTGTTACCTATTGAGACTGGAATAATCACACTACCATAGCATCTCATGTGAGTGCCATTAGCAGCTTTTGCCGAAGCTCCAGGAACATGACATTCCTGTGCAAATCCAAGAGACTGATAGAGTCCATTGTTCAACACAGAGCGACTAGCGCCAGTATCTAATAACAGATCTATCTTTCTTCCTTGAATTCTAGCCGGCACATACCAACGTCGCCCTCCTAAGGGGGACGGTTGTCATATAAACCGTGAGATCCCATCCAAGGTTCCAAGATCCCATCCGCGTTGACAAAGCCATTGCAGACAGGGGTGCCCGGGTGAAAGATACTTACTACAGATCGTTGCGACCGTATTTTGTATCTTTCCCTTTTCTGGTAAGTGGGAAATATTTTCCTTCTTATAGATCTCACAGGTTTGGGTTTCCTGGCACTTTCCTTCCCAGACCGCAGTGTTGCCACTCGCTACAGTCCTTCTTTGTTTTCCGGTTCACTCTGAGAGGCAACCATCAACGCAGGCAGACTACGAGGTGTTTCCACTGTAGTAACGTTCCGGGCTTCAGGACAATCTGGAGAGATATGTCCCATTTTGTTGCACCGCCAACAACGTCGGACATCCAGCTGGTTTTTCTCCACCTGATTCAGTCTTTCGTTGATTTTGGCCAACAACTTCATTACCTCAGAGGAATTCCCTTCAGGATCAGTGGTTATTGGTTTTGCCTCTGCCACAGAAGGTACATCACTGTTCCTTCCAAAGCTAGGGGTTCGACCTCTCCCACGTCCCCGTCTATTGAAACCTCCTCTTCCGAGTACCATCGAGCGGACATTAGAGAGTATATCCTCTATTTCTGCTTCCTGACACTCGTAGGTATCTTCTTCTACTTGTGACCAAGTAGAACCCACTATGTTAACCCGGGAAGTTTTTCCTGGATTAGCATATTTCCCGAATAGTATACACCATTGTTCATAGGCATCTACTATTCGCAACACCTGCATGAAGTTCATACCGGGCTCCCATTTAGAGATGACTTCCGCTCTCACGTCATCATCTCGAAGTCCTTTCACAAACTGAGTTTGTAGATCTTCATGTAGTGCAGGAGAATCTAATCCCGTCCCTGGGTAAACCTCCAACAACATTTGTTGTAAAGCTAGCCCATAGGCGCGAGTTGTCTCCTCTTTACCCTGGATCCTCTTTAGAAAAGTGGATCGGGGGTTCAGCGTTACCAACTGACGGCAATAGTAAGAGGCTACCTCCACTAGCTTATCCCATTCCGTACCACCGGAACGGCGAAAAGCGCGAAGTGCAGCTTCTCCGGGTCCATCTCGTAATGCTCTTTTGAGGTATGGCAATGCATCGACTTTGTTCCAGCCATTACATTGTATATCCTCAAAAAATCCCGCGAACCAGTGTTCCCACTCCATTCCTTTCCCATAAGGTTTTGGAATGACAGCGTTCTTTCTGGCTGCGTTCTCTGGGCGCATCATCTGAACCTTGTCGGCTCTCGCCATTGACAAGTTAAAGATCCGGTCTTGCTCCCTGATTTGGTTGAAAGAGTTGAACCCTAGTTCAGCTATAGCTTTACTAGTGTGTTCGGAACTCGGAGAACCCATTCTTGACTCCGGTAGCCGGAAGCTAACCAAAGGAGTCTTCACACCCTTTGTTCCAGATATGAATCTGGGGTCTTCTCAAGATCTTCCACTTTCCCTGGTGGGGAATATAGATGATCCCTTACATTACTCCAGCCAGCTTGTGACATAGGCATCCGTTGGGATGATTCTGTCTCTGCTAGTCGAACTTGGTCCTTCATGTAATGTACATGTTGGTCCAATCGCTCGATTTTTTCTAGAGTTTCAATCTCGCGAACCGAAAGTTCTTCCAAGTTATGGTGCCTTTTGGCTACCTCCTCGGCGATCTCTCGGTTTCGAGCTTCTAGTTCCCGACACATATCTCTGGCTTCCCTTTCCCGATCAAACTTGGCTAAGAGTTCTGGTCCAAGGAAGCCTGCAGGAACTTCATCGGAAGGTACTCGTAAGGTATCTTCCGACCTATTCCGGGGAGTACTAGACTCTCCGGGACTATCTGTCTGAGACCCAATTTTACTGAGTCCCTCCAGATCCCTTGCGGGGCCATATCGGCTGTCGGCTGCCGGACTGAAACTCTTCAGGACCGTCAAACTCAAATTCTGAGCGGCGGTTCTCTTCCCAGATTTCTCCTTACCGGACTTCTGGGTTTCACCCCCTACCTCCGGTTTTGGTGACTTGTCGTCATTCCGGGCCGGAAGAGTTTGTTGAGAAGTTACCTCCCCATCTTCACTCTCCTGTTCAGCCTGGGATCTGGTTCTTATTCCAGATCCGTGCATTTACCGAGAATCCCGGGTTGTGCAAGCAACCTAGGATCCTGGTCACGGCACCAGTGTGGTGGTCGCCGCCTGTCTAGCAGGTAGGATGACCCCAATCCGGAACGCTAGTTCCAGGCAGGATCCCACCCTACGCACCCAACGTAGGTTGGTTCGGTTTTCGGTTAGTTTGCACAGACCTAATCACACATAACACAACAACGTCTTTTAATAAACAGGGATGTTTATTAATCACTTACTTCCCGGAAAGATCTGGAAGATCTTTCCCACAAGTACAGTACCCTAGCACATGGGTGCTAGGTAGCGCTGGAAAGGCTAATCTGGAAGACTCGCCTAACCACCAGGAAGGTTACAAGAACCCGCCTTCAAAGTGAGGGCCCAAGGGTCCGTTCCGTAGAAGAGACGCGCGAGGACAGCCTGTCGACCTACTGTGAACGCTGAATATATATACCAAGCGTTACGTAATCCCGGTCTACGCCGCGCCACTCTCGTGTGCTGCATTGTCCGGAATCACTACACAGTAAGGATCGGCACGTCGCGCCACCTTCCGTGAAACAAACGAACACTGCTGGATTCCCACCCCACTACAGTTACAAAACATCCTTTTAAATGAAATCAACTGTGTCTGTTTTTTTGTGTTTTCTTCACTTTATTTTTAATTTTTAATTACTTCCCAACTTATAGCACGACAAATAGAGTAATATTAACAATTCTTAGTTATTACCCACACCACAGAGACCCACCAATAGTTAGTATATTCATGAATTAAAACATGTTTATAAAAATGATGTTGACAATCTAGAACCTGCTCTTTATGAAAATTATAGATGATTCAGATGCCAAGGTACTGGGTAGTATACCCATAGAGTCAAGTATATTGTCAAAAGGATGTCCACGAGGTACCCCCAATCAGGAGGAGTGTGGTCAGAAATAGACCTTGCACACATATTTGGGTCAAGTTGGGGTCAGTTTGTGGCCGTTGCGCGTGCCGCTTAAGTCAGAAACATTGCAGGATGACTGCCAGTTACAAGATATGGGTATATCGACTGGGTTCTAACAAGCAAATGAATAAGCGGAACAACCGCCCCAAGGGGCACTTCCAAATATTTCAAGGGAGTTATGATGTGCAAATTCAACCATGTGAAACGGGACTACTGCTTAGCACCATTTTGGTGAAGTAGGTTACTACTGACATGCAATCAATCACAGCATCTATATATAGGTAGATAATAGTAAGTGATTTTGCGTCTCTACAACTGTCGAGACACCTGCTCTGGGGCATACCGTGCTGTAATGATACCCAAGCCTATCACAACAGCCATATCTTGTGGAAACAAGAGTCTGGTGATCATACCCACAGTCGGTTTACATTCTGTCAGAAAGAGTTGAATCATATAGCTGCGATACCAGACTGCAATATTTGACTGAAAAGTAAGGTAACTATGTAACTATGCACATGCTAGGCCATACTGAACAGAAAACAACAATACTAGTGTTATCGTTCTGCGTTACCGTAGTGAGAAAGCATAGATTAAGCCTTTGCAAATGTTTTTCAATGCTTTCACACATAGTGCAAACGCTGTGAACGCCTCTGACATATCTAAACATTCATATTTGGTCAATTTATCTTGTTCGTACTTAGGATGTGTGAATATTTTTCACATCTCGGAATTATTGATAGATTTATTAATCTCATTATTATCGGTATCCATAGGCTTTATAATCATAAAATTGGGGACTTTCAAAGATGGCATCCTCTTGCCTGTCCGAGTTGGAACAACCCTCAGCTGGCTGTCGTATCAAAGTCTACACAGAAGAACGATATGGCCGATTTGATTGCTTTAACTACCAAACTAAAGCTGCTTTTAAGCAGATTCCGATATGACTTATTTTATCATTAGGGTTAAAGGAAGTGTTTGCATGTATGGCTTTAACCATACATACATCGTCATATTCCCCAGAAAAGAAACTTTCTCGTGTATCACCACCACTCCCCCCCCCCCCCCCCCGCCCACCATCTTTAGTTGCTAAGATGTGATATGTGGTGTGTTTAAAGGTTGGCAGTCGTCTCCGTACATTTCACTAAGGGAAGGACATATTGTTCTAAGACTCATAATTAGATTGTTTCATCATGTGATATGTTACACTGTAATTGATATTATCTTTGCTCTGCTTACAAATATTAATTACTATGTGACACCTAACTCCTTTAAGAATTTCATGGTTTTATATCCATTATTTCATTGTTAAAGGCAATTCAGTAAATCTTGGAAAAATGGTGATTTGAGGCATCACTCGCCCTTGGTCGGTTGGTGCATCAATATATATTTCCTCCTTAAATGGTTAAGGTAGCATAAGTGTGACAGGACGACGTATCGTAAGCCCGCTCTCAGCTTTGGCGGGGGGTTTGGGTGGGGTGGGGTGTGGGGGTGCTTGGGTAAACTGTTTGGCTATGCTATTGCGTTTCACTGCTTGCCACCTCATTGATTCAGTCTTGCCGTGATATGACATTGGCAGTTACCACAAAAACCCATCAACTAGCCTACTATCCCTGGCCATAAGCACCCTGCGAATACTTGCCTTTGGTACTGAAAGAACATATATTGGTGTACATATCGCATGAGATATGTAAAGGAAGTACATGTACACATGTTCAATTCTACATTAAGCAAAACACATTTTAGAAATTATGATAGTTAGTAATGGCAATACAATATGCAAGTTTTTTGGTTAATGAAATATCATAGAAGCATGAATAAATGTCCATTGAAAAAAAGGAAGACAGTTGCGAATAGAAAACTGGGTGGAGGGAAAGTGGACAATATGTAATTGGGTGCCCTCCCCAGCCTATTTTACGATAAGATATGGTCTATCCAATGGGAACCATTTTTCCTTTACTTATAAAAGATTTTTTCCTGTACTGAACATAGCAGACGACCGTATAATTTGATTACGGTTTTGGGTGTTTCCAACGTAAAAGGTGATACCAGATAGGTTCTCGCACATTGCTATTGTTTTAAAAGCCTTAAAGTTTTAATCATCTCAGGGATGGGATGCATGCAAGTACCGGTCGCTGCTTTACCGATACAGCTAGACGATGTGAATCATTTGCAGCGTGACTGTTGAGGAGCCAGAAATAAAACTGCCCTGCTCTTATTGACTTTACCCTTTAGTAATTTATGTGCCATGTGTCAATACTTCATGTAACCAGGCCGGGGAGTATTAGGCATGGGGAAAGCGGTTTATTATTTACATACATTGTTTTGGGGTTGTTGTTTTTTTATGACAAACCATGCAGCACTACGAGAGCAAATGTCAGTTATCTAATCAAGTAACAGGTTTTGTCTGTGCAGTGCGTAAATATAAATTCGTTTCACGCATTATACACATACATGTATGCAGAATTTGACAATTCAAACTTTGTCATTAGGTAATTACTAACTCCCCATCCCCGCTATTTAACATATGACCACTACTTCTTATTTTTACTCAAAGTAAGTCATTTAGCATGTATCTGCGAAGTTAACTCAACGGTGACGAACCCAATTGGTATATCTATTGTCCAGTGGTTTCCAAGCTTGGTCTTTACCGAATTAACATGATTATTCTCCAGAAGTGGGAGTGGCACTAGTGGTTGTCTACGTTTGTTATGTACATGATTTCGCTTGTCTAAAAAAACCGTAAATAATATGACTTTGACATGCCGATTGTTTCCGATCATGCCTCTTCTTCGTGCCTTTTAGATAGTATTGGCATGCATCCTTCTGTTCGAAATACAAGTGTAAGGGTCTACGCCTGGGAGGGGTAGTGTAGGGGTCAGGGTAGTCGAGCAGCGTTGTTTTCATTTTATGCTAGATGGCGCGAGTGCCGATCCCTGCCGTCCGGTAAGACCAGCGGACTCGTGTATGCAAATACTACGGGGTGGCCCGCAATACATAACTCACTCTGTATATAAGGACTGAGTCCGCAGCGGGTCGACAGGTCTTCTCGTGGTGCCTCTCAGTCGAGTGAACGCCTGGAGCCTCATAAGTTAGTAAGGTTTTTTTGGGACCTTTCAACTGTGAAGAGACCCGAATCTCTTCCCACGCTAGTTGGTGCCCCGCAGCACCAACAGACTGTAACAACTAGATACAAATAAAAGCTTGTATCTAAATAGTCCGGAGTCTGGTCTTGTGTCCGTAGTTAAGTGCTAGGTTGTATATCCCGAGCCTCCCTACCTTTCCCGGATTCAATCCGAACCCACCCGTGCTAAGGCGTTAGCACGGGGTAGCAACTGTTGTCTCACCACTGGTTGACTGCCGCTTCACGGAGAGTGGTCACACACTCTCAGCGACCAGTGGTTTGCTACAGAAGTATCAAATACCCATTTTCTAGGGGAGACAGATACGATCATAAATCTGAATACCGTTTCCCGATATCTTAATTAGAGCAGAAGTAATCAAATTTTGTATCATCATCCATTCATGCCTTTCATTCGGCCAGGGGCTCATCCTGGCCTAACTCCCATTGGCTTTCTCACTATACGAGCATATTTAAAGGGAAGAGATGTGATCGGTGAGAGTCGGCACGTCAATGTCTTATAGGTTATGACATCGACATTTTATTCCCGACTAGCACCGGGAAGAATTTCCATGTCTTATAGGATGAAGTCATCTCCAAATGTTCCTACTGAGCGATCTGGTCCCGGTTCTCAATGGTTCTCAGTGGTCAAAACGCTCATAGGTTACAAGACTGATGGCCGCACATGGCACTGATGGCACCACTTCGGACCGATGGCAACATTTTCCCTAGACCGATGGCACCACTCGCCTCTAGACGGATGGGACCACTCACTAAGTCACCACTCATCATTATATTCTTACTTCAACTTTATGGCACTCTGAACCTTAACCCAATCCTTACGAACGAATTTTGTGATGCATCGTGTAGGCGGCGATGCCAGTTCATGTGTATGGTTGGTAAGGGCGAGCACCAAATTTCAAAAATGGTGTCATGTGACATGATTTTTGTCATTATGGCAACCATTTCATATTTTTTTCAATAATTATGTTGGTCATATCTAAATACATATTTTGTGTAAAAATTGTGTTATAATATTGATTATTTCATGAATTATGGGCCTAAATTGTAAAATGTCAAATGATGCCATTTGGCATCATTCGCCCGTGGCTGGGGAATGCCATAGTGGCATCATTAGTAAGGAAAGGGTTAAAGTTGGTTTCAATTTCAAAGTTATTGGTGGGAGTGTTTGGTCACTTCCATGGGGATTTTTTTTCTAGTAGTTAACTGTGAAGGTGAGGGTAATTTATTTGTATTTTACATGGCGGCAGGTGACTTATTTTGGTAATTCTGTAGGGGGGGGGGATTTATTCCATTGGCGGTGGGGGGGAGCTTTCTAAATAATATCAAGGGGTAGCACTACATTTCCCCCATATATTCCGGGGGGGGGGGGGGGCTTTTAAAAACAAGGTGGCAGTGGATGGGCAATTTTTGCCTCTGAAGATGGGGTAATTTTTGTTGGTATTTTCAACGGTGATCAGGGACTTACTTTGATAAAATGAGGGGGCGGGGCTAATTTTATTTTTCCATGTGTGTGCTAACTTCTTTTTTGAAAAAAATATCAGGGGAGGCAATTTTTTCAAGCATTTCTTAGTCTGGGGAGAGGGTGATTTTTGGTATTTACATGGGAGTTGGGGGGGGGGGGGGGGACTTTTTTCTACTCTATGGAGGGGGGGGGGTGATGAATTTCAAGGGCTAATTTCATTTTTATTTGTCCATGTGTTTCTCTCCACTTTAATAATACTAAAAAAAGTCATGGGGGTGGGGACACCAATTCACTAAGATTTCTTTGAGAAAATTGAAGAAAATCATATTTCCCAGTATATTTCTGATATGAATAAAGTCCTCCGAGTGAGCTGTTTCTGTCGGAGTGTGTCGGTACCGTGGCAACCTTTCTTTTTCTGTCAAAACACTATGATACACTCTGACAAGGTTTTACGACACACTCCGACACACTCCAACAGAGCCCTTCCAACAGATTTTCTTTGTATGAGTGTGTCGTAAGCCTTGTCGGAGTATGTCGGAAGCAGTGGGTACCACCCTTAACTCTTGCATGAATCTTATGGTGCCATAAGTCCAGGTAAAAAATGAGGGGGTGTCATCAGTATAGGCAAGTGGGACCATCAGTCCAGGTTAAACTGTAAAGAGTGGCCATCAGTCTGTGGCGCCAGCTCAAGAAAATGAATCTAAGCATACGTACAAATAACGACAAAGCGCTATGACTACAATGAACAAAGTAGGCCTGTAGGCCTTTTGCGCCACTGTGCTTTATGGTATTGCAATTGCCAACAATAGAAGTGGCGGTTTGTTTATTAGTTATTATCGCTTGTTAGTATCGTAATGTACATACTCCACGCCGCTGTTCAAGAGGTTCTTCAGATATATAGGTTACAAATAACATTTATAAATAAGAAATCATACCGTTGACGCGGATTACGGGTCACATTTCTACGGCCTGTACCCCAGGAATTAATATTCGGTTACGCGAGGTACATACTTTAGTGCTGATGGGGAACATTAGTACTAACGATCGTATGTCTAGGCCCCATGTACATGTATTCTCATTGAGTGCACGCACAACAGAAAGATCTATTGGACATGCTTGTCGCAGAGGGGACTGGAATCGCTCAGTGGAAATACCCACACCGCTGTGATTACAGTACCCGTTGTGCATGTCATGCTCTTTTTGGTTTTGGTTTAAAAACAATTTTGAACGTGTTGGTATTTTTCCTGTAAATATCAGAACCATTGGTTAGCCCCAAATTGAAAGGTTAATAAACGCATCGTGTCCACTATACGACAGGTGGTCGTACACAGTATCAGGCCCCTTTGTCGTACAATGGAAATTGGGTTTCATCTACCATAGCCAGTAATGACTTACTAATGTCCCCTAATCATGCAGATCGCTGGATGCTTTCGCTTTGTATTTAGAGAGTAGTGCTTTATAATTCTGGTATCCTCATTAGCTGTCAGCACTATCTAGTGAAAAGTGAAAGTATAAACATCCGGGTTTTAATATTGCGATATATCATGTCAAACTCCAATCGAAAATTAGGGATAGTTTTATTCGTGTAATTTGTCCACGGGGAACATGTAATTCTTGTCCAGTGATGTATGGAAGGCTTCCATCGCTCTAGTCAGGTGTGACTTCTTGGTCATCTTAAATTTTCCAGGCAAGGGATTCTTTTTATATCACAAAGATCATTCGTGAAATCGATGTAAATCCGAGGACAAAATATTTTTGAGGGTCAAAATAAAAAGAAGTAAAGGTTGGTGAGTTATGGTCATTTGAGGTACCGGTCAAGAATTCACACATTGCAAATGTAAAATATTTGTTCCCACACCTAATATGCTATACCGACTATGCTGTAAAGACTTTGCGTTACCACATCTTTTGAGTGTATTAGAAATAGGTAAAGCCGTAATATGGAAATTATCTTTATTATACAGGCATTGCAGTCGGAGTTTCCTCCATTAATCACCAGAAGAGACCCCCACCTAGTGAAGTCGGGCACAAATCTAGTACCGGTCAAATTGCATAGTGCTAAAGCTATAACGTTTCATACATTAATCTATAGCCCAATCCGAATGATAGCATATCAATTCAATAACTGAACTCATCTACCTTGTACCCCGTGAAATAAGAATGTTGTGGACATATTTATATTGCTACTCTCAAACTCTTACGATCTGAAGCCTTTAACATGTACGTTTTCACACACCCGCACCGACGATCACGCTGTCTAGTGTTAGCATCTGTCGCCACCTTTGCATAGTTTGTCTATCTGTTCAATATGCAGATACCGAGCCATACATTTGCAGTAATAGCCCTTTTCTACAACCGATGTTACAGGTGCTACGTTTCCTTGCTTCGAATGGTATACATCCAATAGTCCTATAAGAATCTCTTCTTTTAAAATACCATAAGAAAAGAGAGGGAAGCGGAAAGAATATCGACGTCATTTAAATTTATGTATATACATGTATTCATTTCGAATCCCATTAACAATCAGACTTCTTGTACGCGAAAATGTGCACCTCATCCTGTCACGCCTTTGTGGTAATCGTATCGAGACGTGATTCTCCCATTAAATCACTCTTTGCATGAGAAGCAACTACCACTGTTGTTAATTATAGTTCTTGTAGTCTTGCTGCCCTAGCTGACCTCTTGTGAAGGTTACCATAGAAACAAGTGTTCTGGCTCTGACAACTTCAACAGGAAATACCATTATATACTCTGCTCTGTCACCTAGAAACCTTTGTACTATCAACCAGAGAATAAACGAGAGAAATTTGGCATAAAATCGGCAATGTGTAACTTGTTTATATAGGGAGCAAATGCAAAAAGAAATTAGTGTGTCTGCCAGATACATTTGTAGTTGATTTATAGAAATGTTGAATATAAAAAGATGTACGTGGTCATAGAACATAATAAGGTCCCTCATTAGCTCTGTTTTACGTACCCCGCAATGCTTATTGATTAACATGAATGTTTTTAATTCACAATCACAAGCTAGATTTCTAGCTTATCTTTGTTCAAAGGTATTGATTAGAAGTACTATTTATTTATGTCACATACTTGTTTGTCGAGACTTACATGACAGGGACTTCACATCCCTTGTGTGTTGCTTTCATAATTATTACAAAGATTAGATTAGAAGCACTATTTATTTATGTCACATACTTTTTTGGTGGGACCTACATGACAGGGACTTCACATCCCTTGTGTGTTGCTTTCATAATTATTACAAAGATTTCCTAGCGTCACTTATTAATATGAATTCCTTTAAACGCTTGCTTCTTTCTACTTCATAAAAAACAAGCACGCTTTCGAACCCCCACTATACTCTTGTGCAACTTCTGAAGTAGCTGAGCAGAGCCTTCCTCATAAACATGCTTGGTGCCTGGAGATGGGATGTTTGGAATGGGGTGGACGGTTTAAGTGGATATATGGCTAGGAGAAGGATTGCAACTAGGGTGAATGTTCTAGTTGGGACTAGATAAACAACCATATTATAGGAGAGAACGGTCATGAGTTAGTTACCGAAGTTGATTACATATAATTTACATATAATTCAGGTTGTGGTTGAATACTAAACATCTTGACATTCATATCGTCTCCATAAATTTAGTGTATCTAATTAGATTGAGAATACATGTAGAATATTCCCATTTCAAGGTAACATCTTCTTCGATACGCCTGGTCTCAAAAACAATAGATATGAGCTTATGCACTGATACCACAAATGATCACTCACTGCACAAGTTACTGTACAGAATATTCACCTCTTTTAACAATTAGTTTGCAAGATTGACAGAAATGGGCCTTATAATCGATTTCCTATTCGTACAGTAATTCTTTTTTAATCATCTGTGTGTTAAGTATAAGTACAAGAGCTTTAGGTACAATCGATATATCGGAAAACTAATTTAAAATCCAAGCGTCCCTCCAGTTTAGTGTGTATGTAGATAACGCAACACTGTGGGCCGAGCTGGATATTATTTCGTCCTCTCCTCATCGTTTTATGTATTCATTCTGGCAATCAACACTAACGCCGACTAGACGCAGTAAGGAGCGATCAATGTCGTCTAATATCCTAGGCAACAGGGAAACACGCATAGATGACAGTTATTCATAATTTGGATTACCATGGACTTGGCAGGACTGCTGGGCAAACTTTAATGATGTTGTTCATCACTTATTAAGTGGGATGTTCTTTAATGAGTCAACCAGAATGACACTAAATATTCTTTATTGATGAACCCTTTTTAGTGGTTTGAGCCCTAGCAAAACAAATACATTTCTAACATTGAGCTTATTATGGAAGATTTGGATAAGCAGTTTACTCAGATTCTTATCTGTACAATATTTCAAAAGACACACTTTTGGCATCCGGTGACTAAGGTATCTGCACCGTGTAATGTAATATAACCTCAACGTGTGTCCCTATCGATAGACTGGTCATTGTATGTTCCGCTGCGCTACTACAGGAGAAACAATGCTGTATGAATAGGCAATTATAGACTTGGGTATCATAAATACCCATCTGTGTATTGCATGTTTTAAAAAGAAACAAAAGCTCAGAACCCCTTTATCATTGATGAATGAACATCATATCTTGCCATTATTATTATATACCAACCAGATTATGATTATTCAGCAGAGAAAAAAGATACTCATTAGAACAACAGCGCATAAGAAAAATCAGTATTTACCCTATTAAAGCAATATAAGCAGGCTAAATCAAAACGGTTTCTCTTGATGAAAGGAATCACGCGAACAGGTGGTCCAGTGATTAACTATTAAGGCATTGCGTTCAGGCTTGGCGTTACAAAGCAACAGGGTATGTTTTTTTGCTGTACATACGCGCGCATCTGGCAGAAGAACTGAATACATGTATAAGGGAGCGTTATTTTCTAATTAGACATATGTACGACGGCATAATATGTAAACATGCTGCTTTGAAATGTGCATCTTTTGGGTGCGGTTGGCTGCTTCATGAATGGATGCCTCGTGCAGAACTTCGAAACCAGTGACTAATTATGGCCGGTGTGATATAGTGAGTTCATTGTACAAATAGAACGATTACAACGGTTTCAATTGTAGCGACAGTGTTATGTTAATCAACAAAAAGTTAACGTTCATACATCCGCATTAACACAAACAGGATTGGCCTTCACTCAACCACACAGCCGTAGTATTTTTACGCATTTATCTTGCCTTCAGTTCACAATTTACTGCCAACTCTCGCTATTAAACATATATTCTAGCTCTTATCAAGTCACTAAAATAAAACGTTCACGGGGAATGAATAAGTAGCTGGACTTAGGGTGCCCGACTTAAACATCTAATAGACTACTGTACTGTATTTACCCACCTTCAGGGACTTGGGGTATCAGAATTAACTATCTGATAGACTACTGTAATGATACACATTTACCCAGCTTCACCAGCAGCACATTGGTTTTCCACCATTTCAATAGCCTTGATGCCTCGGTTAAGTCAATATCTAATGGATAGTGAACAAAAGACTCGAGTATAAACGGTTTCCGACAAGTTAGACTAAGAATTCAATACCAGGCGGCCTCTACATCCACAGGTCACAATAACCGATATCTTTGAACGACCATAACGGGTATCATTGAGGAGGTGTGGATATTCGACATGCACAATTATGTAATTAGGTTGGTTCACACTTTGTAGCATGTGGTGATTCATATAATCAAGGATCCTATTTGGACGTTGGTCGTTTGGCCTGAACGTTAACGCCCGGAAATATCAATTATCTGGTCTTCATATTCTGATACATCATTAAGGGGTGTACCCACTGGTTCAGACACACTCCGACAAGGCTTACGACACACTATGACAAAGAAAATCCCTGTCGGAAGGGCTCTGTTGGAGTGTGTCGTAGAGGGGGGTGCCCACTGCGCTCCCGACACACTACGACACACTACGACAAGCCTTCCGACAAGCGTTACGACACAGAATCAAACGTTTTGGGTTTTTGTCGTAGCGGTGGACACACCGTTCCGACACGGCTTCCGACACACTGCGACACACTCCGAAATGACTACGACACAGCGCCCATGTCGTAGCCCTTCCGACAAAATTAAACATGTTTAAAAAATTGTAGAGGTCGGCTTGTGTCGTAGTGTGTCGGGAGCATTTCGTACTATGTAAAAGCTATGACCCCCCCCCCCCCCCCACACACACACGTGCGCCTTTATAAACTCTTATAATATCATATATACAACATTTTATCCTCTGTTATATAGGGGAATGCATTACGAATGGTCCATTGAACATATTCAGGAACAGATATGATAAACTTTTTTAATAATCATATAATTTTAAAATCATAATCAAGGTCTGAGATACATGATTATAGATATTTGTTCAGATTTCTTATATTACTGATAAAAGACATCAATTCACTAAGTTTTTCCTTTAGAAAATTGAAGAAAATCATAATTTTCAGTATATTTCCTATATAAATGAAGTGCCCAAAGTGAGCCGTTTGTGTTGGGGTGTGTCGGTACCGTGGCAACCTTTCTTTTCCCGCCAAACCGTTACGACACACTCCGACAAGGCTTTACGACACACTCCGACACACTCCGACCTAGCCCTTCCGACAGGGATATTCTTTGTCGTAGTGTGTCGTAAGCCTTGTTGGAGTGTGTCGGAAGCAGAGGGTACCTCCCTTTAAGCCTTGTCATAGTGTGTTGTAACGGTTTGGTGGGAAAAGAAAGGTTGCCACGGTACCGACACACTCCGACACAACCAGCTCACTCGGAGGACTTTATTTGTATAGGAAATATACTGAGAAATATGATTTTCATAAATTTTCTCAAAGAAAACTTATTGAACTGGTTTATTTTATCAACTCAGGCGATTAAAAATCTAAACGAATATGAATTATCATGTCATCTTAACCCTTATTGTATTATAGACTATATCATTATAGTATATTTACGTGTAATAGACATAGTTACAGTAGTCAATAATGATATAGTATACAGGGTTCGCACATAGACAGCCCAATAAGATTCCAGGCTTTTTCCAGGATTTTCCAGGCTCTAATATATATTTTCCAGACACATAACAATGTGAATCAATACCATCGTGCTAGTGAATGAAAATTGTCATTGTTTGTTTTCTGAAGGCTGCACATCATATCTTGTCACTCTTTTTAAAAACCATGTCTGATTCATCACAAAATTTAGTCAAAATTGTCTTCATCTTCCTTACTACCTGTGGAATTTCAGTGGTTTGGGAAAAATATCTTCAGAAATCTTAATTTTCCAGGCTCTTCCAGATTTTGCCATCTTTTCCAGGCTTTGTACGAACCCTGAGTATCAGATACCATGTGGTACCTTTGAGTATAAAATGTGTCAGTTTATAAAGGCGCGCGTGTGTGTGTGTGTGGGGGGGGGGGGGGGTTTCCTAGCTTTTGCATAGTACGGAATGCTCCCGACACACTACGACACAAGCCGACCTCTATGATTTTTCAAACATGTTTGAATTTGTCGGAATGGCTACGACACGGGCACTGTGTCGTAGCCGTGTCGGAAGCCGTGTCGGAACGGTGTGTTCATCGCTACGACAAAAACCCAAAACGTTTGATTCTGTGTCGTAACGCTTGTCGGAAGTGTGTCGTAGTGTGTCGGAAGCTTGTCGTAGTGTGTCGGGAGCGCAGTCGACGCCCCCCCCCCCCTCCTTTACTTAGGTACATGTATATAAATAGTTGTTAAAGAATGGTCAGTCCTATCTTGTTGAGAAAATCCAGATTAAATCCTCGGATCTGATATAAAATGTGCTATATGCAATAACAATTGGTTTAATCAAGAGGTCGGGAAACGGTTTTCAGATCTAATCTTGTCTTCAAGCCCATTTCGTGGACGTCATGTGCGCCATTAATGTCGTACATGTAGTCGCCATTTGATGGACAATACTAGATGAAAAATATCTCCCCATACTGGTCTGTCATAAGAGGCTTTTACCACAATATCAACCCTTTTTGACACGGGTTTGAAGCGAGGTAGCTATACCATTGTTCTAATAACAACCGTTGAAGTTGATTGGAAACTGTCGCTTTCAAGGTAGGATCGGCTGTGTTTAGAAATGTTCCGTAGCCACGTTCTTAAAAACGGGAGAGACTGCTTTTAAGCAAATTTACCCTACATGAGTACATCTGGACGCCTCTGTACATACCTCTCACGTATGCTGTATTCTCGGTACAAAGTCTTCTCTCGACCCTATGTTGCTACTGTCACCGGGTCTCCAAACAATCTATAGCAAACTTTGCGGTTTTTGCGGACCCCTTTAGTTAGCAGCAAAGAGTAGATCTCGATGTTAACAGTGACGTAGACTTCCAGCTCATTTCTTAAGTAAATTTATATTTTTCTAATCAAATACGTATCACATACATGTACTTGCTGTCGTATTTTAGGGTCATATGTGTCATTTCCTTTATTTTCATATGTATATACACTGATATAAAATCATTCTCTGTAACTGGGACCCAGGGGGTGGCCCCCTTAGTTTTTAGATTGAAAAAAAAACACCAGAAGAAATACATAGCCTTTCGTCTATATTTACATTCTGATGGGGGAGTTGGCATTTGAATCGTGCAGGTGTCTGCCATTTTTAAAGAGTTCCCTTCTCTGAAGTTTAGAATATGTTCCTCCAGCAAAGTTTGCGCCTGTTATTGTTAACCACGACAGACGAAATATACAAGGTTTTCACGAGGAACCTCCCCACAGATCATGAGCCTTGTTACATGACCAATACCTACAGGTCTTTTACATTTTCGGCCTCTGTGAGGCTCCATATTTCACATTTAGAAATATTATCACCTGACACAACTGACATCCCCGATATCAATTGATGCAAATAAACCCATGAGGCTCACCGCTTTGTTTTCCGTTTGTCTTGTTTTGGTAGGTATCTGCTTGTCTATAAAGGGTAACTTTCTTCAAGGAAAGGTCGCCAGACTGTTACCGAATAACTACGGTCAGATTTAGCTTAGTAGAAATTATTATGTGAAATATTACCGGAATGTTATGACTAATTGGTACTTGATTCGGCGAAAGAGGGTGATAAGATTCGGCAGTTGGAAATGTGTAGCTAGGGAACGGGAGCTCCAATATAAAACAGTCATGGTGTTGTAGGTAGAGGGCAGACTAAGTGAAATAGGAGACCTAGACCCATCGGCCAGTTGTCCACAGTTTGGTAGATAAGGAGACACTGAACAGAGCCAGAGGGGACTGTAGAGTAGTGCCAACTGGGTTAGTTTGTAATGCACGATCCGGAAGCTGATGCATCTTAAGTGTTGAACAAATGTTTTTTCTAAGTATACACGTGTACTTTTAGCAGTTTGTTTAGTTAATACCAGGAAGAAAAAGCTTTGGCTTTTGATTTACTTCTGATTCACCTGAATCCCAAAGTCAGATAATCGCTTGGTTACAAATTTTATCCACTGATTTTCTCAGAAGAGGTTTCGAATGATGGGAAATTCTATGGATATACAAGCGAAATTCAGCCACTGAATAACAAGTTTGTCTTCTACGAAACACTTTGCGGTGTTTATTAAACATGCCCTGAAATGATATACGACGATTTCTTTCTGTATGATATATCTCTTGACGGTATATCCTACAATTCAGGGTGGCGCTACATGTCAATTTCTTAAATATTGAGAATCATTAGTTCCTTGCGATTTATACTAATGCTAAAGGGGTAAAATTATTGTTTTGTCCAATTCAACCAAGTGCGGTGACCTATGCATTTTAGTACTGAAATTCGAAGTACTACACATTTACTTAATTCTGTGAAATCTTGTAGAAAATTACATGGGTTTTACTTTGTGAATATAAACTTTTGATAATTTTTGTATATTCTATTATGATATTATCCAGATAATGACCTGTAAATAAAACAAAAAAACTAGCACGATGACCCCCAAATTAGTTATGTAAAAAAAAAAGGGAAAAAAAGAGTTATGTATTGTACAAAACTTGGAAATCATATTCAATTTCTATGTAATTACTATGGGGTTTTTTTCAAGGTACATTCTCCGATATACCTTTAATATCAACAATAATGTTGTTTTTTGATTGTACGTTTGCTATGTTTAATCTGAGAGTTCATAAATATATTTCTTGAAAATTGAGTGATAGTGTAGTTTTGATGTACATAGTTGATTATGTATTTATAAATTGGTTATTAATCTGCCGATGAGTGGTACTTCCTGCAGATGCAACAAATTTGGTTTGTTTTTAGAATCAACCCCTAAGAAATGTTATCAATGCTGTTAATCGATCCGATAATGGACCCTTTTATTCTTTTATTTTCGTGAAAACGGCGAAAAGGTCCACAGGGATATGTGTCCCTATTTGGCCACCACTTGTGTAGAGTTGCTCCAGTTGAAAGTCAAGTACTTTATGTGGCGGCTATAATAATTCACCGACAAATTCGTCAATTTACTAACGACCACGTCACCTGTCTGAGAGTATAAGACAGCAACATTCTCTTTCCCGCTTATAATAGTTGGTCGGATTGGTGAGAATCTGTGGCCAAATACCCAGTAATGGAAACCTTTAAAACATCTGTTCTATTCATGATATCGAGAAACAGATTTCAGATTGTTATCGCCTCAGTCTCCTCTACAAATCGGTATAACATGCCTGTATATAGCACGAGTGGATACGGACCATCGGTCAGAATCGGTCGGTGAAGGTGCGTCTTTCGACAAACCACCGTGAGAGTCGGTCATATCTTACATGATGGTAATGCCTGATGCGTCGGGAAAGGTAATAAGATCTGGTCGATGAAGTGCATACATCTCCGCGAATGACGCCAATTCTCAACGACCCGACGGATCCGTCGGGCAAAGGTGGAATCGGGCAGAGTCACTGTGCGATTTCTTATAGGCTTTACACAATGTTATTGTACCACCGAGGGATGTTGATCATTACTCACATGTGGGAAATGACCGACTCTCCCCGATTCTGACCTCGGTCTACGGCCCAGCCTGGCCCTTGGTGGCACCCTTACACGTCAGTCGGGTCAATGTCTGAGGGTATCGTACATTGAACAGATGCGATTCGGTGAGAATCGGAAATAATGTGCGGTAAGAAGCGATATGATCCTTTTTGCTGATATTAAAACGTTTTACACATTTATTTTTACAGCTTCGATTGGAGATCAGGGTTTCAACTTGGTTCAGTTTAGGGAGGGAGAGACTTTTTTCCATTTCCATAGAGGGCCAGCTTTTTCTGTATTCCCTTCGCACTAACTTCTTCTTTGCACGTGTAAGTGTTGGGGTGGGTCTGTGAGAGAGGGGGAACTTTAGGATATGGATTTTCCTTGTGCTAGAAAGCGCTTGTGTAAATCGAATGTATGACTATTGTGAGACTTCAGTATAGTTTTGTCCCTACTTCGGCGCTGTTCCCTCAACGACCGATGTTCATCTGCTACTTGTTCAATATATTGGACTTCGTCAGTATTTAGGGCACAATGTACACTTTTGCGAGCATAAGACCCCATGTATAGGCCAGCAGACATGGACTGTCTAGCCGGTCGAATGTAAGCTGCAGACTGCGTCACCCAACTCGGTCTGGGCAGTGGACCTACAAATAAAATAAGGCAAACTTCAATAACTTAAGAATAAATTAGAATAGCGCGAAATGTTTTTCACATCTATTATAGATATTACGTTCCCCTTCATTTCGGATCAGGCCTATACTATGTGCAGACTTCACAGAAGAGAACTTGTAAGGAAACATGAAAGAAGGGTCACACAGTCAAATAGAGTCTGATATAGTGTGTCCATTGACAAGATTACAAGAGCCACGATTGATCATTTTAACAAACGGATAATGACCGATAGGGGGCGGTCAGAATTGTTGAAGAGAGTGCGTATATCGACCATATTATATGAGATTTCGCAAAATGGTCAAGTGGCACAGGTGATGATTGGTGATGCCAGTGGCTTATAGCTCATACCCTTTGTCTTTGTCTAAGGCATTATTGGTCTGTACACATGTGTGCATATAGATTTTAGTTCATATCACAAAGTTGCTGGATATTAGAAATTTAAACACGAAATTATAGCTTTGAATATTGATATGACTTCGGGGAAGATGTTTCTAGGAAAAGTACGTTAATCAAGCCAAACCATATTGTAATAGGGTCTATACTTCCCTTGTCAAATTTGTATAATTTCACCTGATGAAAGTTACATGTATATGAGACAGTGAGACTGATGGTAAATATCTAAATGGTATTAAATCACAAAACGTTTCGAGTAGCATATGTTCTTTTCAACAGAAACCCTTGTCAGAATTCATGCCATATGGCGTTTACGCTCTCATAAACAGTTATCAATGCTGGAATTGTTGGTATTTATAGTCCTCCATAAGGGTAACAGTATCCCTAAAAACCACTAACTTTTCTACACCCGTGTATGTCCGAACTATTTCATATTAAGGCCGGTTTGTCGAATTCTCGCTCTCTTAATACTCTTAGCTTTGTATTCTTATGTAAAAAGAACACATTGCTACTGGGACAAGTATAAACAGGTAATTAAAAAGCTAGGCTGTATTATGTTCATTGTGTTTGTCCCGGGTGCGCAAAGATTCGTCAGTGGGGTGATCTATGTTCGATATTGCATGTCGATACAACATGCATATGTGTTTTAAGTAACAGGGTAATTAGACCCATTGACAAAGATGGATATGTTACCAAATACAAACATAGTTTATACATGACTGGTCTATTGATCGGCGTGACTGGAGCTGCTAATCTGGTAGACAGCTGCGACATGCATCAGGCCATGCAGGCTTCTTCCTCACGGCGCAGTTGAGTTGTCGGCGGCGGCGGTGAGGCGGGCGTCCGGGCGTCAGCCACACGCACACGCACGCGAGTGGCACTCGCCTAGGGGGCGCTGCGGTGTGCACCGGCTTGCACGTAGGACGGGGCGCCGGCAATAGTGGACTTCGGACTCGGGCCTGACCCACTGTTGGAGGAAAACACGCCCTGTGGCTCCAGCCCTGCCGGCTCTGACATTTGGTCGCTACCCACAGTGACATTAGCGTGACGGGAGTCGTTCGCGAGTGACTGAGGCCACCGCGCCGTGGCATTGAGTGGAGTACTCGAGCAACTCAGGACGGAGTTTTAAAGTAAGAGCTGCTGGTTACAGAAGTCCCAGTGAAAATAACAGCTACGCACGGCAGCTTGGGATGCTTTAAGACGGCGGTATATTGGTCGTAGGTTACCTGGCTCAAGCCTGAAGAGTCCCTATTGGCAAAGCATAATCATTCGTTGCCGTTCAGTTTGCATCGATACGCTAAAGTTAGGTCCATAGATATGGCATGGATGAACAAGGCACACATTATACACTTCTGAAAAGTGTATCTGCTTATATATATTTGAAAGGCTATTCATTGTGAGAATATTACGTCATTTAGATTGTTTGCCCATATAACGTGTGGATTTCTGATCGATGTCGAACCACGAAGAATACTTTGTATACAGATTAGGTATATTTTTCGATATCAAATATTGTCTGCCATACTGTGGTATGGTATTTTACTTACTTAATTAGTGGCACGACCTGAGTTTCGTTTGATCAGGCTGATGTTTGTCCTTCATTTCAGATGACGTAGCGGTCTGCTGATGGCGGGAACATGTAAGAGACGCAGCGTCTGGTCGTCTATGTCGCCATTACCGCCGTGACCATGGCGACGGGTCGGAGACAGGCTTTACAAACAGTGCTCTGGTGGGCCTTGTTGACCGCGATCACTGCCACACCCATCGACACCACGCCTCTAGCCTACAGTAAGTCTATTTAATCATGATCATCATACGTATCTATCATTTTCTCCTATTATACCTGTACTGTAGACATGCCACATGACCTGCAGCAACAGTAGAAAATGTCTTTTCTCATTGTAGAATCTGAAACATAAAAAGTTATATTCCAAAAACAATTATATATGAAGGCACTGGGGCGGACCTAGGATTTTCACGGGGGATGGGGGCTTGAGGCGCAATTATGGATAACATAACGTCATAAGGAAGGGGTGCGGAACCAAAATTGGGGAGTGGGTGCGGTGGACTGGACGTTATTGGTGTAGACAACCGAGGTCTCTATTCAAGTTACAAAATGGAACTAGAGGAACTTGGAGGCTGGTTGATCAGTACATTACCTAGGTAACTATTCCAGGGGATGTTAAACTATGTGCATGTACTTGAAACTACCATTAGAACCAATATAAAATACCTGAAAACGAGAATTCAGTATTAAGTGGATGAGATAAGGCAATGTGAACCGAAGTATACAGAAAGTACCTCGTTAAATATCGCTTACTCTGTAAGAGAGACTGAATAGATATGGGTGGCTACAACTCGCCGGTGATGCGATCGTCGATTGGTCGATTGATAAAATGAAATCAAATAAGTCTAACACGTATAGAAATGATCAGATGTGTCTGGAAAAAAAGATATTAGAGCCTGGAATAAGCCTGGAATTTTATTGGACCTCGAGTGGTTTACAGAGTCGCCTGTCTACAAAGCGTTTGTTGTATTTATTATTCATCTTATCCAATAAATGAAAACCAGGAATTGGCATATTATAGGGTATATCGATAGGGACTTGTTTTTGCTCTATAGCATAAAGGGACTATTTTCCCGTATACCATGGCTTTGAGGCCGTATATCACATTTTTGAATTCGTATACCATAGATATGGTATCTGACGTGGTTCACTGAGTCCCCATATATTCTCAATGGGTATTTTGTCTACCATGTATAATAAATAAAAAGCTGCATATGAATATTGCCAACATGTATCCTCGCTATCGCCCCTACTATATGCCCTGTAACCACGATACCCCATACACACTAAGAATTATACACACTTTCACCACCACAGTATGATCATTGACTTTTTTAGACGGCCTAATATTACCAAATCCATTGTGGGTTGTAAAAGTAGTCGGTCAGTGAAGCGCTGGAAGCCTCCAGTGTGTAAACATGTCAGGCACACGGCGTTTTATTGTGTTGTTTGTGTGGCAATGTAAGTGTGATGGGCACCGTTTATCGGTCACTGATCTCGACAATGAAAGTGTCATTGTCGTCCAATAAGGTCAATTTCACAAGCCGCCATGACCTTGTTAGTATAGTACATGTATATCATGTAGTAGTATGCTTTATCAAAGTGCTTCTCTGAATACGTGTAGTTGAAAGTCAGCTGTTCGGTAACTGTATGCATTCTTGCATAAATTGTTGAACATGTTTAATAACCACTAGCACAGTCCTGTATGTTATTAAGTCTGTGGCACTGAGAAGTGAACCTTTCCTGCATTCAATTTATTTGACAAATCAATCCTATATTATGGCGAATTCTTCGGGACCAAGGTCTCATTGCGAAATTTCTAAACTTCAATATAGATTTATGATCTCAGATGAATATTTCATTAAAATTTGCATCTAGTCTAATAGATTTTATTCTGTTGATCTAGCTTGACATGTGCATAATTAATCTAGTTAAAGTATGACTGTTTTGGTGAGGGTATATGTGTGTTTAATTGCAAAGAAATGTGTGTTTGGTATATTGCAAAGTAATACTTGTTTTGTTATAGAGGAGATATTGTATGTATCGGGTTCTCAGAACTTCCAGAACTGAGGACTATCCTGGGTGTATCAGACAGGCTAATAGTGCTCCCACATGCCTAGTTGTGCTATCTGCTATAACGAAAGATATCCCGTTGCACTCGCATAATCCACACAAATGTGATACAACAGCTTTCCACAATCAGATCCTGTCATGACATGATGTGCACATAAAGCTGAGATGCCTGTCTCCCTAAATGACATACCAACCAACATATCTATATGGAAATATTCTCCACAAGCTGCATGAATCCAAATTGAAACGCTGCATTTTGGGGGAGTTTTCTTACCACGTTATCATCACGTCTTGAGATCTATAGAGCGTTTCACTTTGGGGAAATCAAAATTATGGTGATGAATGAGTATTCTTTTGCTTCTGTGCCAATGCTACCACCCCTTTTATCTTCAAAATTATTGGAACACGTTTATGATAAACATTTACGTGTACAACTTATAGTAGCTAAGTACTTCACAGATCCTAACTGAAAAAACTAAACCTTCTCAGATATATAGTGTTTTGCTTTCAGTAAGCTATATGTTAACTACCTATTGGTAAAAGTATAGAATAAACGCTTCCTGATCTCCTACACTTCCTGGTATGACTTGACACATCCCGGTCTAGAATTCAAATTCTGTATCGGAAAATTCCTGTCGAGTAGTTCATGACATTGAGGGTAGAACGCCTTGGAGCAACTGTATGTAGTTACTTAGTGGTAGTTACCCCTGCTCTACTCCACTCTGCCGACCCTCTGAGAAAACCGGTAACGTACGTCCTCGACCCAGATTCGATTTGACAGGGTCAACAGCATGAGATTAAGAGTTCTACCTAATATGCCTCCACCCCTCTATAGGGGGTGGGCAATGTCGAACCACAAGCCACCGTTTCTCAAATCTATTTGATTCCCTGATGTCTTCAGAAGGGGCTCCATGGGTGAACCTACCGTTAATCCTCTCATGACGTTACTTACGACTACCTACACTGGCTTGGGTATATGTTTAGACCGGTTTAAACCTAATCTAGATCTGAAAAGTATCTCATATTTTCACCAAATCCACACAATACGATGACTATAAATCTGGACTTACTGAAAATAGTTCTATGTGGGCACGCCACGGCCTAGTCAGCCTCTCGGACTAGCCACGGCCCTAATTAGTGTAAACAAAAAATAGATGTCAGTGTTCCACTTGCAACTTGGAGGGAATAATGTCGACATGTACTATCTTTGGTTTGCTACATGAAATACTGTACGGTTGGTTTGTTCCAGTGACTGACATTTATCTGACTATCACCTTAGATAAGAGATATTCTGGAAAGAGTCGTTATCAGTACTCACATATAAATACTACATGTTTTCGCCACCATTAGTACCTGCTGTAGAAATAAGTGTGGTCCCTCTGTTGAGAAGTATTACCGGAAAGCGCTGAACCCATCGAGTTAAACTAGCTTAAGTGAATGGTTCTTCAGTTAAAGCAGTTCAAAAGTTAATGCAGGGAGAATAAATTCACTGGACCAGCTACACTATACAATGCGAAGACACTTTCAAAGAAACCAATGTATAAATTGTAGAACGATGATTAAAAATGATCAAGTAACAATTAAAAGATGTCCACTTTTCCATGGAAATCGTTGTTGTCATTTCCACATTATAATCTCTCTGAGACAGTAAATTCCACATGAAAAATATGTCTCCTTTTTACTGACCCCAACTGACGTTCCTGAGGACCGGAAGATGAAATATGTATGTCTCTGAAATATACAATTTTGTCATGTCGTTTATAAATTGCAGATATACCTACTTACCAAATTATTTACTATAAGGATTTTTTATTGAACAATAATTTAATGGCGTTATTTCACATCTTGTTCGGGGTTTATAGTCAGCTATTCTCATTCTTTGATGCACGAACATTTGCTGTCATTCAGAAATATTATGAACGGAATGGGAAAGATATTAACGCATGTTTCTGTCCACCCACAGTGACGCCGACAGACCCGCTTATCCTCTCGGGGACAACCCTGGAGCTGAACTGCTCCCTGTCTGACCAGGGGCTCCAAAAGTTCAGTGCCGAGGATATCTCGTTCCGCTTCAATAACACTGAGGTAGCACCTGAGTATGTGACCGTGGTGGACTCAGCCGTGGCTATGTTGCGGGTGCCGAACACCACACGTCAGCACACTGGTCACTGGTTCTGCGCGGTCGACAACACGTCGCTCGCCAATCAGTATGTCACCGTCGGAGGTTCGTATCTACATTCACAGACGCTATTTTAGTACACATTTTTGGCTTGTCATCTATTATAATTCATACTTGCTATCACTCTGTATTTTTCTGAGGAGTTATATCTGTTATACTTTATTGTCATTCGTGAACAAAAAAATACCATTTCTTCTGATTAAATCATTGGATCCTGACCTAGCAAATGACTTCAACAAACTCCAACGCCAGAAATGAGACATTGACTCTATCAACAAGAAGACCGAAAACAATAACCATTCTGCACTGTATATAATACTGGACAATGTCATGACTGCCAGAAACGCATATGATACCTATCCATAATTACAATCTAAAATAATCAAGGTGTAATATATCAAGTCAAAACTGTAAATAGACACTGTTCTCATAATATATTTCAGCATAGCATGTATACCAGATTAATTTGGGGAACCTGACAATCAAATAATATTACTTCTTTTACTTATCTACTGTAAATAATGGCCACCCCTACTTAAAGATAGAGATTTCAAACGCTATTTGTATTGACACTCCCACAGAGATGAACTATCATATACATATACTCTTGCTTGTAAATACATTACATGTAATCTGTATAATTATATGACCACTTCTATAGGGTAAAAACGAATAACTAACAACAGGAGCACCTGGAAAACATAGCGTTCCTGATTTGCTCACCAGGGGTCTTTAGGATATAACCGGATTACCCACAATTCCTGTGACCAAGGGTAACCCAGCCATGGTATATAAATCAGTAGTTCCAGGTACCCCGGTCACTTACTGACTAGTCCCTGATGAAGGCAGACTGCCGAAACTAGTTGGATAACACGTGTACCGTATTTAAATATAAAACTAAATATAACACTGATTGTGAACGAATAAAACCTGTGAAAACAAGACAACTATTGGATATTTTTGGTTATTGGCTACAATCGTAACAAGATTATACTTAGTTCATAAATGTTTTGAAATATCAGCTTCATCTAGAAAGGCTCCTCATCATACTCACAA
The DNA here is from genome assembly GCA_950022655.1 of Alentia gelatinosa. NCBI lineage: Eukaryota > Metazoa > Annelida > Polychaeta > Phyllodocida > Polynoidae > Alentia > Alentia gelatinosa. The sequence continues at coordinate 142,343,679 of OX465579.1, forward strand.
TAACCCTCAGTTTTAAAAAACGTTTTACTTCATCCTGGACATACACCCGATCACAGAGTGGTATTCATTCTGAAGTTCATTCTAGACGAACATTATAATGCCGATGTTTTGAACTTTCTATTTTGGTAGATATCATCTCCCATACTTTTATTAAGGAGCTTGAATCTCTACATGTATGTAGTTGCTGGTCCGGCTTTGATATTCCCGAAAGCCATTGAATATCTACATTGATATCCGTAAATATCAGAGCTGTATTTCTGAAATAAGATCCTTTCACTGTCTTCACAGATATGCCGGTAATGCCACGCATCGTAGGCTGCACAGTGTACAACTGGGAGAGAATGACCTGCAGATGGGAACCTAAAGTTCAAGATACGGGAATACAAACCAACCAGACACTTTATTGGACCCTAATGTGAGTACCCTTACATTCATAGGCATAAGCAGTGTATGACAAGTGAATTTGCCAATTATAGGGACTTCATGCTCTATGAAGAAATTTATGAACCATCATTAGTATGTGGTTTTCTGAATATAGGTATGTACATATAATTCAGAAATTTTTAATATGTATTTCCAATGCCATTTACATCTTTATCCAAGAAAATCCCCAGAATATGGGCCTGAGATATATGATATATAAGTAGCTGTCTAACTACTGCACATCTATTTGTTTAAGTATATATTGAAAAGGCCGAAAATGTCCTAAATTTAAGATTTATTTGTATTTACTACATTATTTTTGTGTGTCATACCTTCCATGATTTTATCAAGATTTCAACACTGGGCCCTGTGCCAATCTATATGCACGTGTACAAAGTAGATGCAGTTCAGAGTATGGTTAAGGCGTCTATTCGCATACCGTACCAATTTTTAACAGAGGGCCACGTCCTGAAATTAAACAGTTCACCACAAACTGGGCGTTGTATCAAGTCGACATCCAGTTCTAAATATTCCATAAGTCACTTTAAGGAACTATGATATGTCACTATTGTACATTGTTTGGGTATAATTAAAAGTAAAACCAATTATCCCCAGAGAGGTTACTTTGGTAACCGCTTATCGTTCCCTTTTTCTCTATAGTTGTCCCCACGATGAAAGGCTGAATGTTACTTTAGAAGTAGACCAACGATATTCGGCCTCAGGTCACCCCCCACAGAGTCAGTATGTTAGCTATTGGGGATCCGCTGTAAACATGGATTGCAAACAGTCGCGTTGAATGCTTACGACTAAGTAAAACCGGTGATAGGCATAGTGTTATGTGGGGGTGAATGGAAACAAATCCAACAGTATCCATGCAGACCTTGTGGTGAAATGTCTGTTTATTCTTCCAAGCCAAAGGCGATCTATCAATTTCGTGGACATTTTAATCCTGGCATAGTACATGTACATGTTTACTTTAGCGATGAACAACCAGATATCGGCGATCTAGGTACTTGATACAAAGTAGCATTGATAGATAAGATTGTTATGGCTACAGCAACTGGAAGAAAAAACGATTGCCCTTTGTTTCCAATTGTCGATGGTAAATCTATCTAAATAGGTTATTATCAAAATCATTGTATTTGATCAAATTAACATATTTATTTAAAAAGAGAGGTTTCACAGACCTACCCGAAATGTGTTTGTTTAGAATAAAAATATTAACTTTAGTGGAAATTTCTATTTGTATTTCGCAGGATTTTCAGTCCTAAACCATCATACTATCATTGCCCCCATCCCCATGAAAATACATGCTCATGGAAAAAACTAGACTCCTGGGACAGCTTCAAATTTGGCCGAGTCTATGCCATTGTTATAGAGGCAAGAAACAAGCTCTTCACCACCGCGGCAACCATGGGTCATTTCGATACACAGAAAATAGGTACTTAAGAGACACTTCGGTAGCTGCCGTAACAAACTATAGGGCGCGGTCACTGCGGGGTGGGAGGCCTGGGCGTCAGGGCTCTGAGGTCGGCTGGCGATCGGTTGACATGACGAGCAGTTCAATGGGGTTATTTGGTACTGATTATATTTATGAGAATTTATTTGAAATTTCTTTCTCGTTCAAAATGATGAAAAATACTGACACACACAAAAAAATGTTTAAACGATAACCTAGACATCGTGAATCAGTCTCTCAATCCAAACTTTTTGCGGCCACTTGAGTTAGAAATATAATGTTGCCAAGTTCTTTAAATATCCATCACCTGCACTCAGCAAAGCAACTTCCTGAAAATATTTGTTTTAATGTAGTAAATCTGGGTTTCCCTCGGTGTCAGATAAATTCAAGCTTTTGTCCACACTTCAGGAAAACTCATAAATACAGCCGTTAAACCGCGCCGAGCCGCCCGCACTCCGTGGTGACTACTGGGGATATGGTGGATAACTAGGTGTGCGAAACTGGCCCCATTGTGCTAAATTTATTCTAACAAAGCTATCATTCCGGTCATAGGTTTGTTTCTTTTTGTCTCTGGTGTATTTAATATTGTTCTAAACAAGCCCAGTTTTAACCTCATTAGTTCAGTTTGTGGATTATACGGTGCCATACTTTTAAAAAGACTAAATAACTGGAACTACATCACTAATTTGCGTTTTAAATGCACTGTCTCTATTTATTGACACTGTTCACAATGACATGTACATTACTTTTGGTTCATCGTACACGGTTAAATATTTGTCATTTTTAATGATGACCCGATCCCAGGTATGTTAACAAGAGTGTTTTCTTTCTTCTATGGGTTCGTTTTTCTTGGATTTTGTACACTCAGTTGAAGTTTGTGTTAAGTGAGATCGCGACTTGAGATACGTCCAATTTCTATTTCAGGTAATATCAACTCGACAGAACGAATATGAAAATGTGCAACTTACAAAATATAAAATATATCTTGCAATCTTACTGAATATATGAGTATCGCTTCTATAAAACTAAAACGGTATAACTCACATGTCACTTATAGAGTTTAGTAATTAAAATAAGGAGTTTTTTTCTTGATCAATATTTCTAAATCTTTAGGTACTGATCTAGTATCAGATGATGATCCGATTCCAGTGTATATAAAAAAAATTGAGAAAATTACCTGAAAGAATCGAACAAATCCATGAACGAACTCCATCACAGCATAAAATTCACAGCAGAATGGTCCAGAGAAAAAATATACTTCTTAGACGCTTGGGTGAAAAAAGATGAGACAGGCAAACTCTACAAATCATCATTGAAGCCAAGGAAAGGAACCCAAAACCCAGAAAGAACAAAGAAAAAGAGAAAATCTTCTTGACAACCACTTTCCGACTGGGCAAAAAGCATATCAAAACAGTGGTCCGAAAAAAACTGTAACATACCTGGAAAATCAACAACCACAAAGAATATACAGAGAAGATTTGATGATGGGCGACAGACGCCCGTGAAAGAAAAATAGACATGAGCAATGAGTGCCAGAAAGCAGACTGCAAGTACTGCCATACCCTAGACCACAAAGGAGACATCAACCACAAATATTAAACATTGAAGTGCAAAAAAAAGATCACATGCAACAGTGTGGAAGTTATTACTGCAAAGGATGCAAAAAATGCAGAATTAGATATTTGGGACAAACAAAACGGAAGATAAAAGAGAGACTCTGTAAACAAATGTACTCAGTGTACATGAAAAAAGACTTAGACATAGCATTCAATTTCAACACCACCTCACATGAGGAAACTGCAGACATGAAAGTCCACATCTTACCATTACATCTATGAGCACCCAGAGAGCGAAAGAGGAAAAACCATCAGGAACACTATAGATCACAGCTAGATTCACCGACTAAAAACTGTAGTACTGTATGGTCTAAATAGAATGGACAATAAATATAGATGAGAAGCCAATCAAGCCACGTCAAAAATGTTCTAGATACACTGGAATCAGATCTTTATCTGGTACTAGATCAGTACCTAAAGATATTAGAAATGATATTCCACGTGCCTTTCTGTCCAGGCTGACTACATGACCAGGTAACTACACTGTCAATGATACAAGATCAATGGCACTGTCAACATAATGAGAGGGCGACACACAAACAGACACACCAAATAACACACGTATATGTCAAATAACATGACTAGTTGACATCAAATGAAAACAACATGTAGGAAAACACACATAACCTAATTTGACAAGTCCGAAATGTATCTGAAGAGTCAGAGGATGGCAAAACTGCAGATAATCACAAAATGTTTAAGGGTGAATCAATATTTACAGACCATCACAGGGGGTGATATGTGATAAAATATAAATCGACTGCAAATGTGGGGAAATCCTTGGTTAAAACAACTTACCATGTCAGATGTGCGGTTTTACTCAGACTCTCTACGCGCCCCATCATACAATTTTCAAAAAAAAATTCTAATCGAGATTGAACTAGTGCATTCTCAATAACTTTCAATTCATTGACTCTAATGACTATGATTAATGTCTTTTTTTAATTTTCCTATTTGCTCTGGTCTATCTAATTGTAGATAAAATATTGTTTAAGTTTTCATGAAAGAATTTTCTATATGTACGTCTTTTTCAAGAAGTAGGTACTCCGTATAGAACCTTTATTCAGAATATTGGGATTCTATCTTCTGTTAAATCCATGAAGAATCTTCCAGGAGTCGGCAATAGATTCCAGCTCTCATAGACTCTATTACTAACTTAGGCCCACCGTGCTTTCCATTTTCTAGGCAAGACATGTTTAACTGCCCCTATCAGAGGGACAATGAATGTTTATGGATGGGTCATAGTGGAGAGAAAAGGAATATCCTTAGACTAGGTCTCCCCTACGCGATGGTACTAGAAGCTGAGAATGCGTTGGGATCCATCTGGTCGACGTTCAAGCATTACAACACGAGCAGGATAGGTAAAAACATGCACGTGTATCGCCAAGTACAACTCCCCTGTCTCAGTGCCCTCCACGTTACTACGGTATCACATAGGACCAAGTACACATAAATTGCACGGGATATCAGGTTGTCGAACTGAGTCATATATATCGCACTTACCCCCCACATGAATGCTCCAGCATTATAAAACCCTAAACGCAATTCACCCCCATCCCGTACATCAGTGGATATGGATATGCTCTTCAAGTCCGTGGAGTCACGAACACCTCTAATAAGTTAAGGCGTAGCATCTTTTTTAAGAGAAACGCACATGATGGAATGGGGTCTGTCTCTGATTTCAATAAAGGATTTACGGTTAAAGATTTAAGATAGTAGAATTACGGATTAAACATGCTCATCGTTGTTGATACCAGCCCCATCCTTCCACGACTGCTGTCCTTAGTTCACCATCCGCCACCACTTCTCCCATACTAATGGATGATTGTTTACATATTGTATCTAACATCTGATAACCTGAAAATTTATTTGTATAGAAGTAAAATTAACATTTCCTCGAATATTTTGCCGGCGTATTAGGTATTTGAACTGATGCCCCGCCTCATTGGGTGGAGGAATTACCTACGGATAAGATAAACATGTGCAAAATACGCGTTTTGTTATATCCTTTACTACATAATGCTGACATTAATGAAAACCACCTGTGATGAAATCCGGACAGTATGTGTGCCATTTCGGAGTCACGGAAGTCCTGTTTTGCCTGTAGTCGTGACACTATCGGCAATTTGAGGGTAGACGTGCTATGACTGGCGTTAATAAAGATATTCGATAAATCAAGGAAACCGGACAAATGTTTAGTATGTTTTGCATACAAAGCATACTAGAAAATTGTCTAGAACCATGAGCCCATGCATATGTTTATGGGAACTACAATCACGTTTTGATATTATTATTTTCATCATGATGTTCCTGTTACTGATGTGCTAATCGCATTAACCAGGTTACTGGAAATTTGATTACAGAGTTGTTTTTCTACTCAAGCTTGAGAAAGATTGACCACCCCCAAGCCTACTGATCACGAGTTGCATACCAAAATGTCAGGTTTTACTATACGACAAATTCTCTCCAAATCATGACAAGAACGATACATAAGCTGGACTCTATGTCACGAATAAGAAATTATATTTTAGGCTGATTTCAGCTTTGTATATCGTGCACTGTCCTGTCTGTTTGACCCAAGCTTTAGGTTACATAGTAGAGCGAATCACTCTCGATAACTGTACATTTTGAAGCTTGTGTGTAACGAATTTACGGGATTACGATATCAGTAAAAGCATTTTCATTATATTTACTAATCAATAATACTAACTCACTGATATACATCTATATCTAAGTAATGTACACATCATTTATAGGTCCTTTCATGGGAAGTCAATAGTAACATACACCCGAGCTTCTCCAACTATGACAACGATAATAGTACAAATTTATACGTGTATCAAATAACATCGTCCGATAGCCATGACCTATAAGTGTTAAATACTTCTGAGAGTTAATTGGTAATCATGTGGTAAAAACAAAAATGGCCCAGTGGGTACATCGTCGTGTGGCGAGGCCCTGTAATAACGGGTTAACTATTCGTTAATGATCTTACTGGTCTTTTATCGATTCATAATGTGCGCGAGTCGCTCCCACAGAAAGCGTGACGAATTGGTGTGTTTGGCAAAGTGACCTTAAAGAGGAAAAACATTATCAGCTAATTAGTTGTACATGTTCTTTTCATGGGCACCAGTTCTCTGTATCTATTATAAGGTAGAATAGTTTTGGACTATTAAGGAAATTAATCTCTACGATACGAGATTTTTATTGGTTGAATAATAAACCCGTAGAGCTCTACGAGACACCATAACCAGATCCCCCGACCCGACCCAACCCTCCGCGTACGCGACACCGTGAGTGTAACAACCCTGTCGTACACTGCCTTCAAGCGTGGTTACCATATCCCATTGTGCTAAGTCAATTGTCTCTAGGAGATAGTATAGCAACCGTTTGGATCTGATTAGTTCCGGTTAGCATCTGGTTGAACTTGAGGTTTTTTTGTCATGTAGTAATTAATGATAACCAGATTTAAACACCGATCATTGTGTATGTATATCTGTAATAACGATTTCCTGGAATATCTGACTCAAAGTCCACTATGATATATTTCTTGTAGACCTGAGCATGGATGGTTCCATTGCCCAAATCCCAAAAAACCACAACCCGGTGACAATTTCTGTGTGTGGTACAGAGATGAGGAGCAGAGGAAAGACGCTCTCAAAATAAGCGACATACCCTATTACGTGTTGGTGATGGCCGAAAACGGACTCGGTCACATGAGATCGGAAGTTGTGAAGTGTGAGACTCGGCACATAGGTAAATGCTCGTATAACACAAGAGTTCCCTCAGACACTGCAGTTCACATCAATACACACTGTACAATCCTATGTACACAGTAGTTTTCTAATGTGACACACACCCGGAGAAAGGGCTTTTAATTTGTGTAAAATAAAAAGCAAATGTCTGCACCAGACTGTCCTTGCGTTTCCTTTGCTTGTTGGGGAACCTGGTCTCTATTAAGCCCTCAATGCTATAGCTGGATTGCTTTTTGCTATTGATTTGTTTGCATACATTTTACGCTTGTTCACTGTTGACATAATTATATTGGCAGGGTTGGCTCTTCACCAACTGGCTGTAACCCATAACTACGATAGTCATCAATGGTGTCCTTTTTGAATACTTTACAGCATACCCTGGCTGTCTGATCAACAAGATTATAAAATGGTGGTGAAGTTTCAATCCTGCCTTTTTCACTACTGCTGTTTTTGTAGAGGTATATACGAAAGGTGCTTCTATGCTGATCCCTTTAATGTGCCACAATACCCTCGTTGCCCTGATGTCGGGAATCTGTCTGGGCAAGAGATTTCTTAGGCTTTACTTCATGTTAGGACCTTTCTTCACTCGTTGGATTCATCAAAGTTAGCAATTCTGTTTGTGGATTTCCTAAATGTTGTAAAACACTTTTATGACTAATAACAGGGGATAGCATGTCTGATTTGTTTGTAAATCTTTGGAAAGGATAAGGGTGTGCTCCACCGCGCTGGTGATATTGCAAGAAAACAATGCTGGCAGCCGTGTGGTGCTGGTTATAGATCAAGTATAGAAACTGGCATAGTGGAGCAGGCCACTTACTCACCAGCATGAGAATCTGGCGAAACCTAGTTTCACCAGTTATCAGTTGGTAACCAGCTGGCAGCTGTTAGCAGTGACCGGGCCAGTGCATTTGTACACTATGAGCATGTTTGGAAGATGCCCAGTAGAGTTGAATATTGCTGGCCTGGTGCAGCACGCCCCTCAATGGATAATGTTCATATAATTAGGAAAACATATGAACGGTCCCCTTTACATTTTCTGTACCTTGTTTCTTTTAATTCTTACAACCAGAAGGAAGAATAACTGCATGACTTCAATGGAAGTTGAATCCCTGCTTGAAATTTTGTTCGTTTGCCTTTACTAACTTCAATATATTTTTCATCCCATTTGTGCTAACAATGTTTCCTAATAATCAGGTCCACCAAGCCACAATTCCTGGACCTAACACTAGGTGAAGCACGCAGGTCGTCACTGTTGGTTGACTTACTAATCCTACATTGTACACTCGTTTATCCTCACCAGGGCACCTTACCAGTACTATTGTCCTCACCTGAAAGATAATACGTGCCACTGGAAAGAATTTGATTCCCGAGATTACTACAGACAAAGCGACGATTATAACCTCGAAGTTGTGGCAGAAAATAAACTCGGCAATAAGTCTACCGGTTGGAAACTATTTCAGACAGGGAGACTAGGTATTCAGTTTTGCTGGTATCCTATCCTCTAGTGTTTTCCATTAGTTAACCAGTAGTATTCACGTTATCATGTGGTCTGGATCAGCATGTTTTCAGCTGCCTGTATTTGGATACCCCCGTCTTGACGTCAATTCTTTCGTCTTACCAGTTTGTAGTATTGCCAACCACCAGGAAATTCACTGACACATTCAAATCTGTAAGCCTCTTCGAAGTCAAACTTTAAAGACAATCAGTAAAACAAAGATGATCAATCAGAACTTGTAGTGTTGTTGAGTTCAGGAAAATTCCCACTGTACAGAAGTAGTATATATAATATCCATGATGTGGTTTGAGAGTTTTTTGTTTTAGTTTTAAATTCGGGCTCATGGTGAAAGATAATGCGAAAATAGCGGGGGTAGTTTCGATAATGCCAGCGACAATTGCCACCTACTGTTTCTTTAGTCCTCTCGCTCTTGGTGTGAGCCGATTGGCCGATATATTTATCGGTCCCTTAAATTAATAGTGATGAACATCCCCGCAGTTTCATGCTGAATACTTTGGTTCCTCAGTCATCTGCTGGAGATGTTAGTGGTATTTGCACAAATCAGTAATGCAGTATGTTTGTTACAAGTTAATGCAGTTCCAGCTGTTGTCAATTTGATTAGTCAAATATTTCCCTCAAACGAATTAATCATTAGCTGATTATGAATTTTTTTATTAATATTTATAACATACATAAAGAATTCTTCCCTGTAATTAAAAAAAATTATTAAATGACATTTAGCGTTTCAAAAAAATAATTCCTAATGCTGTTTTGACTTGAACGAGAGGGTGAATCCTCTCGTTAATAAATACTGGAGAACTCAACCCGCAACAAACATGACCCGTTAAAAATTAGACCCGAAACAAACTCGACTGCTAGAAGAACTCAAGCTCTAACGAACTCTACCCATTTTAAATCATCCGAACCCAAGTATATTATTGATACAATTCTTGATACATACTTTATTTTAATAGTTGGAAGTCCCGGCACGTTTTCTTAGCTTCAAATTTGGTCTTCTAGTTGGAGAAAGATAAACAGAAAACCCTACCCTAATCCTAACCTCAACCCTAGCCCTAAGCCTCATCCTATCTGCAACCCTAACCCTAGCCCTTTCTCTATGCCTGATCCTAAACCTAGGCCCAGCTAGACTTATTTTCCAATTCCCAAGTATATTTGTCTAAAAGTTAACTAGTTAGACGTTTCCTTTTATATGAAACTGTCTTATCCATGAGTATCAACTTTGTGGGTCGAGTTCTACAAAAGGAGTTGAGTTCTCCTGACGAATCTAAGACACTACGCTTCATAGCCGGTACGCTTTGGACAAAACACTTCATAAATTGGACGCCATGCTTTGTTTTTGCAAGACAGCGCGATGGTTGCTTTTGGCACTACGCTTTGTATTTTTTCTGTATTTATGTCCTAATGACAATAACTGTTTCTACATCAGTTATACACAAAGTTCTGATATAAAATTGAAGGGGTGGCATGACAAAGTGTAGTGTGTGTCGGTCACTCCTAAAAGAACCAAGCATGCTGGCAATGAAGTGTAGTGCCCAGATACCCTCCTGTCAACTACGGGTCGAATTCTCCAGAACCTCGTTGATAGTGGGCGCAGTGCAGGCCATTTAATGATAATAACTCTTTTGCAATGGGACATATTGTCAACCTAGAACGTGTTATCCAGTTGTAATTACTTCCTAGTATATGATCCAGGAACCATCATACCATACTCTAACCACGGACTTACATTGCTCTAACCTAATAAGATCTTCTCACGAGGAAAATAATCATTACAAAATTATGAAATTTGTGCAGAACACATATAATTCTTCCCCGCAAATGTATTTTACTTTCAGTGTTCGAAAATCAATATTTTAGAATGCTCTGATCATCATTGCCTGCCATTTCGATTGTTAAATGTGAGAAAGAGCACTCTCCCAGCTGCGAGGCTATCTCTAGAATAGGAGGTGGACATTATCGCAATCATTATCGCCCATGCGCTCGCCAATATGTCTCGCCCACATCACCATGGCTGAAAAACAGGTCCCTAGCCGTCTAACCGATTTTTACCGCTGGGAATATCGATAATTATTCTTTTATGTGATGGTAACTGTTGCTAGGCCTACGAGTGAGTAATAATATAGTTAGTGATATTAGGCCCTCTTTTTTCTAATGTCTGGAGGTTGGCAAAGCTAAACAGGTTTCACATATATTTATGTGTTGCCCAAGCTGTTTATATCCTAAAACCTAAATGATCTAGACCTGAAGTCGTTACTTACATGGAGATGTTGTCAGTATGGTCCCTGTCTATACACATCTTAGCCAAAATGCACCGTGCCCAACAGTGTATGCACATATAATTTGCTGAATGGTTTTCTAGTCAGACATGCTGTACTTTGACTTATTCGACTGTGTTCCTCCTGCTACTCGAAAATTCTGGGTAGCTGATATATTATATATTCTATGCACAAAGTGAAGAAGATGTGTTATTCAGAAATACCACTGTGGAATACATTGAGATAGCCACTGTTTATATCTATCGTTTGAGATTTTAACATAAAAAAAGTGAGATTCACACATGTTTCCACAGTTTTAATAAAACATTGATTCCAGTAAAGCAGGGCAGGAATAGGTAGGGCTTAGAATACGCTCACGCCCCTATGTACTAAAAAATTGCATATTTACCGGTCTGTCCTTCATTCAGAATCCTTCTGTCATATCTGATAAATCCTTTTCAGGCAGACCACATGGCACGCTTCATTACCACATAAATCCTTTATGTGGGCCTTGATTTCGCAACCTGGACAAAAACTTTTATTTTGGTATTCGATGCATACTTTCCCCCCTCTAATGATGCCTGATTAGCCGTTTTGCAGTGAAACCTTTGACATAACTCCCACTTGGGGGACCCCCCCCCCCCCCCTCCGGGCACTTTTTAGATACAAACGGACCTAACTTCAGTAAGCTAATAAATTTATTGATGGTTGCCCCACTTCCCATTTCCTGGGAGATACTGAAGTCCCTGGCAACGTCATCTATTTTATGATGTCATAACCAGTAAGGGTGCCATGGAGTCTGCAACGGTGCGGAAATGCACAATATTACCATGATTTCGATACGTCCCGACGCCACAGGTGGAGTGGCATAATTTTCTGTCAGACGACAGAACGGCCATCCATTCGGGCTCAGTCACTACATTTTCTTATTATTATATACCTCCTAATCATTTAAAAACGCCATTTTATTAACTTTCCTGCTCTGCGATTCACACCGTGTTCCCATACAAAGCCACTCACTACAGCCTGCTCTGTTTGACATCACACAAATGCAGTCTCTGAATTGTTGACTATGTTTGGTCTTATTTAGTCAGATGTACTGCGACTCTGTTCGTTCCTCACTAGAGTCAGACTTGATGGCATAGGCAAAGTTTGAGACTCATATGATTGCTGGTAACTAGCTCAATTAGAAATAAAGTTTTCAAAATGGCGGACGGATGATTGAGGAGCTGTCTCATTCAAGAGTTCAAAGGAAGATTTAATAAAGAAAAAGGAAATATCTGATGCTCATATGATGTGAGACTGAAGATTGTGATGTAAATGTATGTTTTTACGGGGCTTAGCGTCGAGCTCCTTCCCCACCACATAGCGACCACGGAATGAAGATTGTGATGTATGTTGTTATATTCAACTGTTTTTTACTGCATGACACTTCCTTTACAAACGGGATTGTGCAAACCAGTTTGGTTCACAAAGAATCTCAAAGTTTGCCTATGTCCTAAGTACAACGTCTCTGGGGAGTGATAGCGGACACAGTGTTGTACTACATATAACTAGTCTTATTTGGCAATGATTTACGATGCGATTTGAGAGTGGGTGCTTTCTGCTGAATTATTGCCTTAATTCTAGTTATTACGCATTTTTATTCATAATGGGGAGTTTGTAAAAGATCTCCGAATGTCATCTTGTGGCTACCGACTCCTAGTTAAACGACGTCATACTAATGCGGTCTATGAATTGTTGATGACATACAGCCTAACTTGGCAATGCAGGAGCACGAGTGAACTGTTATCAATTGATTTCGCATATTTGAGCTATTCAAATGTATCATGTGAATGGACGACATAATTTATCTCAATATTTGGTAAATATACTTGCTTACACATTCCGGGCATTTTTAAAGCATTTCCAAATTCACAATGCAGTGGGGTTCCAAGGTGGATCCTCTGTCCTGCTCTTGCGGACGTTGCGATTAATTTCGTTAGTGAGCCAAACGTTGGGGACAGTGGGCGCGACCATTATTTATACTACACCCCTACCAGCAGGTAGTATTTCATAGACGTTCGAACACAGGTATTTATTAATTGATAAGTGGTACAAGATATCCCCATAATAAAGGTAACGTTGATATTGATTTTCCTTCATTTTGACTCTGCAGCGAAATCATTTATTAGTTATGTTATAATCAACATCTCGGGTAGATTAAATTGTGACTGAACCTTAATGGTAATACCACACTTAATATTACACTATGTATTTCAGGTATTGTCATAAAGTTATGCCTCGTAGATTATGGTTCTTTTGGAAATGAAGGTTACAAGTAGGTAGGATCGAACGGATCGGTGGAGTATGGATTGCCTTAGAGCTGATTCAAGGCTTAGTTGTGGCCTTCCGTGCCTACTACGCATATGTCTAACATCAGAATCCGAAAAATCATTTCATTGTAATTTCATTTTTGATATGCATGAAATGCAAGATGGTTATGTTTTGGAGAAAGATGAGTGTGATTGTGTACTTCAGACTGCACATGCAGTTTATTTGATACATAGAATGTTTTTGCTAGTCGTCCACACCTTATCAGTTTTTGATCCTGTGAATGAACATGACAATACGGACGTACCATTAATAGGTATCCTCAGCAGGTAGTCACTTTGTAATATTCATCATGTTTCAGAGCGTCGCACGTGAATGCCTGTCACTTCCCTACTCCTTCCTCATGTACCTGGCCCTCTGAAAGTGACTCCATCGGTGATAATATGAAAGCTGATGTAACATACCAGATGTTCGTCAAAGCCGAGAACCAACTTGGGGAAAAGATGTCATTCATAGCTGGGGTCTATACTGGTAATCTTACCATAGGTAGGGCAAATGTAGATTTTCCGACACGGGCAACTCTTAATGCATATTCAGTCATACAAGATTCAGTATATTAGACGTTGGGCTCCATAAAATTTTCTTCAAACAAATAATTTGTTTCTGTACAACCAAGATCATTGTTAGGTGCTTTGTATCATTATCTTAAGGTGGAAACTAGAAATATATTCAATGTGGCAAATATAGGGAAGGAAATTCACTCTCTGAATTGATATGTTGTGGAAATATAAAATACTATGATAAATTGGAGTGACAGCAGTTTCAGATACGAGTTTTACCAAGGGGCGAATTGTCTATTATATTCTCATTGACTGAGCAGGCATAGTTGCAACCCGATGTTGATTAAGAGAGAGAGGATGTGTTTTGCATGTAAAGGGTTGGTCAGTTCTAACCACCCTGCATGACTACCCTTAGGACCGCTTTGTTCCTCTATTTTCGCGACGCCTACATTTGGCATGCGTCTCCAGTATGCTTGAATTGTATGGCTTAAGTCCCTCTGCTCCGAGACACTTCTCCATCGTCATATTCTGCGCTATTTAAGTATGCCTTCTGGTCCGACCTTCTCCTCGGCTGTGATCCACTATCATAAAATTAATATGAGGAATTTTATCGTACGGATTGGCATTGTGAAAGAAATGTCAAGGTTCATTTAGAAATCTCAACATTTTCATATCTGAATCTGGGAAGGAATGAAGTCTTTGTGGGATTAAACATGACAAATTAATGATACAATTGAAGACATTTTGCCCTTTATGGCGTGACTGTCCTTAGTTGTCACACAATACACTACTAACGTCTAACGTAATATGGTTCATTTTGTCAAGATATACGGGATGAAAGAATCGAGAGAGGGCAACATCATCTGCCTTGTCCATTCCAAGACCCCCACCCCCACCCCTTTGAATCGCTGAGAACGTACTTGAAATGTCAATCGGGAGAACTCCCTCAGTTTTGCACAGATCTCCATTTCCGACCCTTACCTGCAGTAATCTCGCCAAAAAAAACGGGGCTTAAATTTAAAAAGTGCTATACGTGATATTCCTCGTTAAGGGATGAACCTTGTACCATATCTGTGTTAGCTTCGCAATCGCTGGTGCAGTTCAGACATATAAAGCAGCTTTTAACATTACCTTCCTCTTTCAGAAGTATTTCTCTTTCTGCTTTGCCTGTTCTTGATGCGGAATCCGTGGTGACTAATAGAAATTCCTTGGACTGTTCAGATAACCTTTAGTCTTTGATAACACATTCAATTTTCCTCCCATAACTCTTCGTTTCAGCTTTTTCATAATTGTACACAAAGTTCTTATTCAATTGAAGAGGTGTCTGCTGTGAATTTCAATTATATTGTATAGACCTTCTGAAAGAAAGATATTCATTATTTCTTCACTGAATATGTTATAACATTGATGAACATTGTAGCATAACAACCAATCGATCTTAAAGTCACATCTATATGAAATGTATATATATGTTATCTGTTTTACATGTACTTTGATTGTATACGTCGCTACAAATGCTTATACATATCTACATCTAAACGTTGCCATCGTTCTAGTGTCGCAGAATAGTGAATAAGTGCATGTTCCCTTAAACCTATTTACTTATTTTATAGTGTATTTTTCTGTACAATGTCATTACTTATCTCTATCACTGTAAACTGTTAATACTTGAAATATAGTGTTCATGTAATCCAGAGATGATAATGTATTTTATTGATATCGCATTCCATTTTTTTTCTTAGTTTTTATTGACATTCGACAAGTATAGGTCGTTCTTCAATGACAGCATTGTTTTTCCATGCAGTACAGTTGTGAAAGATGAAAATGAACATGAAGAAAACTTATTTAGATTAATGTATCATTATTGAAATGCTGTATATTGGCGTTGCTTCTACAGTCCAATAACTATATGTATTGTCATATATTAAAAATAGCGTACTGGTTCTTGATACAGTTCTTTTACATAAATATCTACCTCAGAATGTAGAGCTCTCAAAAGAAATTAATTTCATATTCAGATATGCTATATACCCGGTGAGGAAATCCTACCATAATCTACTTCTATCATTGTTACACGTATAGACCTTAATTAATGATTCTATTTCTAATCGTGATTTTCTAGATGTTCGTATGAATTGTAATTGCCAAGTAATTTACAATTTCTATTTACTCCCCAGTAAAACCCGACAAAGTCCGTGATCTACAAGTAAAGAGGAATGAAACAGATAGGGTTACTTTGGTATGGGAAAAACCCAAAGAGAAGCCTCTCCTCTTTAAGATCAGATACACGTGGTCAGGGCACCACACCTGGTTGGTAAGTAGACTGCAAAATTGATTATCACAAGAAGTCGACTCGTATTATGATATGAGAAATCCAATGGGATACTTTATATGTTGAATATGAGCAGATGATTGAAAGAAACCCAAATAATTCAGTTTGAACTAATCATTTCTGAACAGCTGCTGTGCTCCGTGACCCAATGAAGATGTCGGCCCTTTCCAGCACGGTTGTATGCTGAGCTAAGTTTGAATCAATGTGGTTGTTGGTCTATGATATCACTTATGAGTGACTTTTACCACTCGTCACCGAGGGTTTTTTTTGTTTGTTTTTTTATCTCTTTTATTGGGTCAATAAGTGATGCATTACGAATATCTCCAGACTCGGCTGGGCAGTTTTCCGTCTGGTCCCATACTATTTCAGGCAATAAGACTTTGTGTAGGTTCAAAAGGAATAATTTTAAGGTTCATAAGGTAGACCAATAATGCATGTACATTAGTTTTGTTCACTAATGGCTAAACAAGTAAACATGGTAAACGGTTATGTATATTGAAGACTCGGTTGCAACGCAATCCAAGACAATATTTATATAGAATTTTCACATTTTCCAGTTGGGTAACTTATAATATTAAAAAAACATGGTTATGACACCAATACAGTGATACTTATTCTCTGATCTGGCTGGACACTTCCGGTTGAAAATACCCTCCAAAATATGCAAATTTACTTGACAATGGATCGATCCACCATCTTGCCTGGTTAATACAAAGTGCTGTCAGAGTGTTAAATGGCAAAAAACTATATTAATCGACCTTCTACTGTGCATATATATACATGTAATAGTTGAATTAGGATCATTTACATTATTCAGACATAATTTGAATGTGCCAACTCGAAGAAAATCGGTTGTTTCGACGATTTGTTGATATCATATTTTTAGTCTAAACTGGGGCTACCACATAATCATTTGATCTAGAATGGCCAGAGAAGTTGCATTTTGTCAGGAGAAATGCTTCAGAATTACTTAAAACATCCTCACACGTTAAAAACTATCATAAATGGACGTCCAAACGGCTCATAGGCTTAGCACTGCGGAGGTGTGTCTACAAAATGGCCGCTAAAGCGGTCCGTAGCGCCACCTACTTCCAGACCGGATCGGAGAATTCGAGGTGTCGACGATAAATTGTTCTAAACGAGGTCAAAGACCGAGTTCAGAACGATTTATCGTCAACTCTGAGAATAAGTATCGATGTATTGGCGTCATCAACATGTTTTTTTATTGTCATATACCTTAGATTGGGCATAATTCGCCGAAACTTGACTCGGTTGACACTGTCACTCACAACCAGTACAGGAAGTACATTACAAGACTAATCGGAAGTCAAATACATTCTCCAAGCAGAGGCTAGGTTCGCTCAGCATTCACGCTAGGTACAGAGACTACGATTGAAGAGTGACGGTCATTTGCATATGACGTCATTATCTTCTTTGTATTCTGATTGTCCGAGAGGATATTCCCTACGCTCTGGGAATCCCTGATGATGACGTCATTGGCCGCTGCACTGTCAAGTCGGCGAGGCAAGTGTCGTTATCATTCGATCTTGCATATTTAAGCAATTCAATCAGTTTCAGGTTGAAGCTACACATTATTTGCCTCGTTATTTGGTTCATTTGCATGATAACTCGTTCCGATGCTTCAGTCAGACGCATCGGAACACGTGAAGTGAACGGATCTGCCATTTTTGAATTCTCAGCCCAGACGGGTGCTTCCGGCCTCTCGGCCAATCAGAATGCGTCATTTGTTCAAAGCACGCCGTAGTAAGCTCAAAGCACACTATAGTAGGCTCAAAGCACGCCGTAATAAGCTCAAAGCATGCAATATGTATCGGAAGTACTTATATAGAACGTCCTGACGATGCTGTACAAGTCACAAAATGAGATGCTAATTTACGGTTTGTACGGACCAAGGAGTTTACGCTGAGTTCCGTACAAACGGTGAATTAGCATCAAGTTCTGTGGCTTGTACAAGCATGGTTGGACGTTATATATTTACTATATACCCGAAATTGAAAAAAAAATCAATTTCATTTTTCTTAACAACCAAAATTTAATAAATGTGTATGGCTAGGTGGGCGTATTTTAGTGTACGGACCAGTGGTGGTACAGTATTTTTACGTCATATGACAAACCGGTGCGTATTTACAGTATATAAAATCTGCATACAAGCTCTGTGTCATTGGTAACATGTAGGGAAATTTATGATAGAATTTGTAGAATATTTTCAAATTTGACAGACATTTTTCGTATAGATGATAAACCCAATAGTTTTGAAACAAGTACAACTCGACAAATTTCAAAGTCGGTTTTGGTGATTGGCTTTTATTGATGTGCAGCAAATTTACAACGTTTCGGCGATGAGTGGCCTTTATCAAGTCGGATGATGAACACCCAGTTTGTTGCTTGCTCCCATACAGGAGATGAATACGACAAAGAAAAGGGCTATATTAAGACGACTGCATCCATATAGAGTTTACAACATAAGCATTACTTCTATTCCAACGGATAACGGTTCCATATCTGGATTCTGGAGCTTGCCTTCAAACATAACGGTGCGAACAGATGAAAGTGGTGAGTATCTTCAATATTAAACCTTAATTTATTGCCGAAAATCTTTGAAACTGCTGTACTCGTGATACGAGCTAATAAGTTTATGCTCAGGTTCGGGTAATAAGGTCATGCATTTTGACAAATCCCTGATACCTTGGTGGAATGCCCTGTTACAAGGAAGTGAGCAACCCCCCTTGCTCATATCTATTGAATCGCAAAGGTTTACTCTGTTTTTTGCTTAAATAGTGGCAATACGGACCTATTCGAAGGCAGACTGTCTTGGGCAGTTGAAATGTTACAAAGAATGAGAGTTCTGTTGATGGGGTATGAATTCTCTTTACAAAACGTCATGTTACTTTACGCAACACTTCCTGGGAATTAAAGGGACAGATCGACACGAGGTTAATAACAAGGTTTTGTACCGGTACTTAATTACTAACATATCCAATAAAGGTGTTCTTTATAAATACTGTTTGACCATTTTGCAAAGAAACAACATGCCATAGCATCACACAAGAGTATATTGGGTTACCTCGATTCACTCCGTCCGTCCGTCCGTCCGTCCGTCCGTCCGTCCGTCCGTCCGTCCGTCCGTCCGTCCCTCCCTCCCTCCCTCCCTCCCTCCCTCCCTCCCTCCCTCCCTCCCTCCCTCCCTCCCTCCCTCCCTCCCTCCCTCCCTCCCTCCCTCCCTCCCTCCCTCCCTCCCTCCCTCCCTCCCTCCCTCCCTCCCTCCCTCCCTCCCTCCCTCCCTCCCTCCCTCCCTCCCTCCCTCCCTCCCTCCCTCCCTCCCTCCCTCCCTCCCTCCCTCCCTCCCTCCCTCCAGAGTGTTTATGTACACCTCCCAGGTCCCTGTTGCTCCCATGACCTAGCTGTGACCATTACCATCTCTCCCCCCCCCCCCCCCAACCCGGTAACCTAATCGTGACCCAACCGCCAGAGCGGGAATACTTAAATATTTTGTCCACTGAATTACCTTAACTTCCTATCGTACTAGACAAGATATTGTCTAAAGAATATTGACCACCGCTACAGTTGTACTTGGAAACACTAGGACACTTTCATATTTTCTTAGGTTGTTCAACTTGTTGTCTGCGCTAGTAGGATCTGGGGTTATTTGCCTCCCTCAGTACATCCACCACCATGCTAACCCTGTCCTTCGTCACATACATGCACACTGGAGGGAGTGACACCCACCCTAACCTTATTAGATAGCCGGCGCCTGCTGTGGTTACATGACACCATGATGCTGCTCTCGCTGTGATACAAAACCGAGTTTGTTGATAGACGAGGGATTTCTCTTTGCGATTAGTAGCAAATAGCGTTTGACACAATGGGATCATTGGTGATAAGGAGTGTGTGTATTTAGGTCTCACATGTCAAGCCATGGTACGTTTGTAACACACGGTTCCACTGGTGGGTGGTCAGATGGCCTTCTACTAGACTTGCTCAAATCTTTGATTATGAGCTTTCAGTGAATTATTAGAATAAATCAATATGAAATGCATTACACCATGTAAGCTTCCTATAGCTGGCCCAGGAATCTGTGTCATCTGTGAGGTGTAAGGTAAGTTGGGGGGGGGGGGGGGGGGGTTAAGGGAGGCGGTGGCGGCAGGGGTAGGACGTAGGACACAGGGACTGAGGCCAGTCTAGCCTTCTACGTGTTTCCTCCTACTCGCGACGTTTTAGAATGATACACTGCTTTTTCTTACAGGCTAATCGATTAAGGTAACGCATGACAATGGGGTTTGTTCTGGTTCTGAAATAATTCGCATTATATAAATACATCAATATTAGAAACGAAATAATAGATAAATGAATATTTTGTCCATTGCTTTTTGTCAGTCGTTCGATTAGTTCCTGAATAATATTTTTGTTTGCTTAATGGTGTGTCACTATCCTTCTGAGAGACATCGTTTAATTGGTGGGAAAAAGCGTGTTTACAGTGAAATTTATACTAGCATTTTCACAATATAAACCAATATACGCATGCAATCTTAGGTAAAGATGGCATGCTTAAGGAGATTCTTTTTAAATAGTTAATGAAAATAAATCTCGATTGAAATACATTGTGTAATGTCTTAAGTTATGGTCAGAACATTACTGTACAAAGTGCTACAACTAGGGGAAAGGGATGATATATTGATTTAAAGATGTGTCATATTATCTTGACCTAAGGAATTCCTAATTTATGAAATGGTCATTTGTAAAGGCGAAGTAACCAGATGAAGTGCAATTGTATGCTTTGGGAGTGATGAAACTAAGATGAATATTATATTTCTTGCTTCAGTTCCAAGTGCGGCCCCAAGTGTTCCCAATGGAGGATTTCGGATTTCTGGAAGTGCAGAGAAACGTCAAGTGGACATCTTTTGGCAGGTAGTAAATACTCTAGGGCTATTTCCATTACCTTTTATGCCTAATTATTCGTTACTTTTCAGTATTTGACTGTAATGATGAACCATATCTGAATAGTGGGGACTAGATCCACACTGTCGGTCCTAGCATTTAGCGGATAAGACAATACAGGTCGCAATATTAGTAACTGAAATATATGCATGTACATGTACTATATTTCTTAGTATTTCAGTAGAATAGAAAGTCTAGCTGAGTTTTCAATATGATTGTAACCTACTATTGCATATTATTATTGTAATGGTTATCAAACCTTTGACTCGTATTTTATATGGACTACATGATTCCTTGCTCTTGTTGTATGAGCTTGCTCTATTTTTGCATTTGCCTAACATTTGAGACTTGAGCAAATAGTCCCCGACCTTATTGGACGAAAATTATTGCCCAATTTCGTATCTATTTCTTTTTATTTGGTAATGTATAACCCTGTGCCTGTCATGCAGTCCATCCCACCAGAGTTCTGGAATGGTGTGATAAAAAACTACCGACTGCGCTATAGAATGGCACATTCTGAACCGTGGGAGTCCAAGAAGGTCCCTGCCAGCCTGAACCACGCACGGATCGTCCTGAAGAAGGAGCAGGTCTACGATGTCATCATCGATGCCGCCACCAGCGTCGGCTACAACCAGTCACTGGCCAGAACCCTGACGCCGCTCGTAATAGAGAAGGCATCAAATAGTAAGTGAATGATAAACGTTTATATCACTGGGGGGCTGTACCACCGGTGCTACAGCAATTATTACCAGGTGGACGGTTATGGCTATAGCATACTGTAGTACACAGTGTCATTATTTAAGTGAAATGTATATTTGATGGGCTATTCCTGTATTTTTGCCAAATCTCTTAATAGGAGGGGGGAGGCATCAGGTGTATGAGAGGATGGTTTATTCAGCATATTTACACATAAAGAGAAGTCAAAATGGTTCATAACTTTGTTGTAGGAATCAGTCAAGACCCAGTCAAATGATATTGTTTGTAAAATCATTTGTAATGTCATTTACCACCAGATATTGGCTTGCCCTACTTTATTGGTGTATATAGGAACAAAGTTTTTGTTGGACCACATGGGCAGGCAGCATGCAGACAGGTCTGTGTGCACTCATCCATGAGGCAAAAATGTTTTGTAAATAGGCATTGCTGATTGCCAATGGATCCTACAGGTAGCTAAATACATGTGTGTACTGATCCATGAACTACTGTGTTCACAGAGGAATATGCCTTTAATGCAGGTCCTTCCC
>OX465579.1:142366307-142429206 GCA_950022655.1 Alentia gelatinosa
ATCCCATGTGCCAAGTGCATTTCAATATGAATAAGAGTTTGAAAACAATTTTTTGGACGGTGAGTCTTATTGGTATAACCAGGGCGGTGTGTGTATGTGTGTGTGGGTGGGGGGTGGAGATGTATTCATGAGGGTTTTACATTCGGTGCAGAGGACATGCCTCAGTAGGATATCACTGCTAAATCACCACTTCATATGAGAATCTGTACTTCGTTCAACATGTATGTACTAGCAAACAAATTTCGCATACCGGGGATTGTTTAATGTTTTCGTTCTTACATAATGATTTGAACCATATGTAGTCTTTGGCTGGATGTATCATACTAAAACATACACGTATCTTCCATAGTAAAAGCTTTATGAGTAGCTTGTTAATATGTAATGTTTCCCCACAGTGCCGCCTAAACCGAAGAAGTTGGTGGTAGTTAGTTCAGAGGACCTCATCTACGTAAACTGGACTGCTGTGACCCGTGCGGTTGGGTACACGGTGTACTGGTGTCAAGGGCAGACTCAGTACTGGACATGCAATGTGAGTCCCCCTAACAATATCTCACTGTATATCTGTCTTCTGTTTTTAGCAGGTGAACGGTTGGTCTTTAGGTTATGGCTATAGCCTACTGTAGTACACATGCTTGTAAAGTCATTAGGTGACCTGACCATATTTTTGCTTTTCATAGCTCACTAAGTAAAGATAGGAATATGATTTCTGTTTTGGACAGAAGGTTTTATGGTGGTATAATGCCTCACAGTTTTTAAAATTTAGTATTTTGGAATGGATTTGAAAAAAAACTGAATTCAGTTTGGGGGGGACTTTGGTAGTCACAGGTCCATTTTTAAGAACTCCTTTATGGACATATTTCTACCACTTAAACTGGTTGAATCATAATATGATATGCCTCATTTGAAAGAGAATAAAAAGCAGTAGGTGCTATGAAGTGGAATTTTTTATGTAGATTCTATATTTACAGAGATATTCAAGTATTTGTTGAAAGTGGGGGGGGGGGGGGGGGGGTTTTCAGTGAAATGGGCATGCTCAAACAGATGTTTACTCAATATTGATTTATAGTGAGCATTAGTGTAACATTTACCATCTCCATAAGTGGCACTGACAGTTGCTTACTCACTAAGAAGTGTCATTATTTAGGTAAAATACATATTTGATGTGCTATTCATGTATTTCTTCTAAATCTCACAATGTGAGGGGGGGGGGGGAGGCAGCAGGTGTATGAGTGGATGGTTTATTCAGGATATTTACACACAAATAGAAGTCAAAATGGTTCATAACTTTGTTGTAGGAATCAGTCAAGACCCAGTCAAATGATATTGGTTTGTAAAATTATTTGTAATATCATTTACCACCAGATATTGGCTTGACCTACTTTATTGGTGTATCCCACATGGCTAGGGAGCATGCAGGCAGGTCTGTGTGCACTCATCCATGAAGCTATCACCATGAGCTATCTGAAAACGTTCCCTATGTACTCAGAGAATTGTTGATTGCCAAACGAAATTGCCCTCAGGTAGCTGTGTGCATTGAGCCATGACCTGCTGAGTTCACAGAAGAGTAGGGCTTAAAATATCCAATCAATGCAGGCCCTTCCCTATTCCCTCCCTCCCTCCCTCCCTCCCTCCCTCCCTCCCTCCCTCCCTCCCTCCCTCCCTCCCTCCCTCCCTCCCTCCCTCCCTCCCTCCCTCCCTCCCTCCCTCCCTCCCTCCCTCCCTCCCTCCCTCCCTCCCTCCCTCCCTCCCTCCCTCCCTCCCTCCCTCCCTCCCTCCCTCCCCTCACTCCTCGCCTGGGGGCTTCCTTGTTATCATACTAATTAATTACTGGTAGACCTTTGAACCTTATAATTGAGCTTTAAATGCGTCCACCTGCTAATTTGGTCTTTAAAGACCAATATTTCTATTTTCCAAATGCACATTTAGCTCTTGTTTCCTTGATTTCACTATTTTTTCCATGCAGAAAAAGATGTAACCCAGGCCCTATTAGATCAGTTGCGAAAGGTAACTATTACTAAATAAGGAAGTAGAATGAATGGAAGGGAAAAGCTAGACAACTCTGTATCTACACAGATATCAATCATTATGCCAGATTTGCTAGTGATGCATACATCCACAGACCTCCACCTTGTTATGAAGCCCCTTGTACTAGAACTAATGTCCTGTGTCTTACACCTGATGCCTTTTTTACAGGATGAACTAAACTGGATTAGTGTAGACGGGAACGTTACATCACGCAATATAAGTTTGGGGAGAAATCAACATAGGGACATCATATTAGGTATATCTGCTGAGGTGGAATTAGTTGGATCTACGAGAGTGGATAACGATCAAGACAAGCGCAGAAAACGAGAGACATCAACACTTGTTAGCAGTGGTCTGAAGTGGAGTGAATGTATATACCAGATTGAGAAACGTGAGCCACGTTTTCTGTATCTTTTCCTCTTGCTTTCAATTTATGTAAGTCTTCCTTCGGACAGGAAATGTTCATCCTTAAATTATTAAAGAAATATACTGATTTATTAATATTGAAAATACGACAATTACGACAAGTTAGCAACTTACTGTCCGTTTTAAAGAAACCCCCTGGAATAATGGGCACGATGTATTACTGTTCCCCAACAATTTTTTCTCTGGAAGAACACAATGGACGCTAAACTACCCAAACAAAATCTTTTTCAGCGGTTCAAAGGCCCCAGGACGTTAAATTATCAGAACTTCAAATTGCTGAGTCCATCACCCTAGAGTGGAGTCATCCCACTTGTAAAGAATCTACGTACCTAGACAAATTCATCATCTACTATTGCAAAGTTGGCGACTGTCCAGGTAAGAGACCCTCTCAAATGAAAATAGATGCATACCTTGATATATGTGCAATTGGTTGTGTACTTAATAGCATGTTGGCTAGAGAGAAGATAAAATCATGATCCTTTATATTCTATTATGAGTATTTTTTTTCAAGTTCCTTTTCTCTATATTAGCATAATATATTGAACAATCATAACAATTAAAGTTCAGTTTCTCTATAGAGCATGGTCTCTTAAACAAGGAAAGCAATGCTCATATTTCAGTGTAGTTGGCTGTTCTACAAATTCAGATTGGTTACCCCCTCCATATTTGTGAATCAGGTTCCAATATGTAGTATTTCATAATTAACGATGCAAGCGTTCCGTTGGCGCTTCCGTTTCGTTATCAAGAGCTCAATTTTATTGAATAATTCGTGTGTTGTTTCAGGGGATGAATCTAGTATCAGCCATGTGGAGACAGTCCTTGTGGATAACGAATTGGAAGACTTCACTATTCATGGCTTGGAACCCTCAGTTACATATCGTGTTTGGATGCAGAGTTCTTCACCATTTAAAGGCCTTTCTGAACGCACAAAAAGCTTAGAGAAGACCGTGCACAATTCAGGTATAACATGCTTACTATGTGGACATTGTTAGGAACATGTTGATTTACACAATGTATGGCAAGTTCCCCCCCCCCCCCCCCCTCTATTATAGAAATTGTTGCAAATAATTTGTGTATCGATAGGCATTTACTGCAACGGTCCCTGGGTCTAGAAGAAGACGTGCATCTACTGCATGATCTTGGGTCCTCTCATCCCCATTGCCTAAATCTCCTTTGGCAATAATGTTAACCAACCGACCTTTTGAATTTCACTTGAAGATTGATACTGGCCATTCTTTTTTGGGTGTTGGCGATAATCTACTTCATCTAGTGAAATTGGTATACCGCCAGTTAATGGCAAAATAAGCAGATAATTATGCATTAGAAAAAACTTATAATCCATAAGCTAACTAATTTTCAACATTCTGTACCATGCTGCTGCATATCATTCCTTCTTTTGGTATTACAGGCTTTTCGAGGGGAATCATTGCCACTATATGTATCGCAGCAATTGTCGTTGTATTTTTCATCATCTTCGGTTTATACCAGTCAGTCAGGTAAGTCCCCATATTGAGATAAGTAAACATATACATGCTAGAGTAGTCCGTTCATTGTTGATACATCTATTTTAGGTGCTGCCAAGAAAGACGCTCTTTATTCTTTTAAACTTTCTCACATATTATTATGGGTTGCCTAAGGCTCCCTTTGGCATATATTTATACAATGAAACACGCGAGGGCGTCACCCTCCGTACCACTAGCCATCAGGGTGGAGGTGCCACCCCTGGTACATCACATGGTCTCAGTTGCTATATCCCTGAACTGGGCTATGCCTGACATCATCCCTGGGAATTTTACTTAACTTTCTCTTCCACTTTCCCTGAGTGTCCGAATAAATGAAAAGAGGATCCTCCACGCACTGAGTAATAATACCAGCCGAATACTTTCCTTTTCATTATTTGATAATTGCTATCAACACTGAGACCATTATTTGTTTCAGATATCATGGACAAGTAAATCATTGACCCATTATATAAAGTGGGGATTTTGGCACGCATGAATATCAAAGCAAATCCATGTTATTCAGTATGTCGGTTATTTCCTGACTGGTGTTGTTATCGCCAGGATCATGTAAAAAAGGAAACGAGTAAACACAATAGATAATGACAAGCAAAGACAGTGCATAGCTGAACTAAATATTTGAGGAAATTCAATCATCAACGGTGGTAGCTGCATAAGAATCTACACCTGCCACGTCTTCAGTTCTTCAATCATCAGTCGCAGACGTATTTTATCATTTCAGAGCATTCAGAACATCAGTCAAAGAGAAAATGAATGTGAAGATAGAACGCCCTCCGGAGGTGGACGGTCAATTTTCTCAGAGAGTGAGTTACTTAACACCGGTTTGGTTATGTCTAAACATGGTCCGTTTATTTATATACATGTATTACAATATCCAGGCCCTGTATACAATAATTATATCATAACAAGTCTTAAAATGGTTTATACGCGCTTATTGATACAAAAAAGACGTATCTCACACTAATTGTTGGACCAATAATAGCTAACTCTTAAGAGACCATCATTGACCCTTATGGTCTTTACAAAAGCCCCTAATTATGAGGAGACAAGAGTGCCTTAATAATGTTTTATTATTATTAGAAACATTATTAAAAAATACAATTGAGAGTTATAAACGAGCTCACAATGTACATGTAGTGAATCAAGAATAATAAGAGTATCCTATGAACGAAAATTGTGAGATAAAATTGATTGATATACATAAGTAATTGGTATGATAAAATACAATGACAGCCGTTGAGGTTAAAAGACATGTTGATAATAAGATAAGATAAGTAATAAATTACTAAAAGAGGGTGATTCATCAATCAGTCCAGTCTGCAATGAGTTCTTTGTGGACAGTTTGGTCATTTAGTAGCCCTTTGTATTGAGACTATAAGTCTTACAGGTGTAGGTGGGTGGGAATGAAAGTCTGAGGATACGTTGTGTATCGACTGAGGTTGGCGGCAGACTGGTGTGGTGATCACGGTCACGTGGTGACGCTAAGGTGACGCTAGTAATTTATGAATGTTCGACTAAGCGCTATAGTGAAAAGTAATATGTTTGATTAGGTCACTCCTGTTTCAGAATTAATAACAATTTTCAATTATTCTCCAATGTGGAAACCCATCTACTGCGGCTTTTAGGGGTGAAAGGACGGTTAATGGACGCATTAAAGAGAGTTAGCTTTATTGATGAAGCGTATATTACTTTCAGATTAAGAACTTCGAGGACTACGAGACCGATGCAGATTACATGCAAAATACATTGTTGGAGAGTACCACACGATACCCTGGACCTCGCGACGGTGATACGTATCCTGAAGGAATGTCTGTGTCACCCAACGGCATTCAGGTAAGTCTTAATACTAAGTAGATCTTTTACTCGTAACGCCAACCTTTTCCATTTAACTACGCTGAATTTGGATGCATACAATACAGCATGAAGTTCTTGATAGAGACATTTTTGGTGTTTTTTGTTTTATTTTTGTGTGAATAACAAGTAGACACCCGTATGGACGTGACTCTAGATGTAATATTGTCCATGGTGTAGATAGGTGTCGCGTGTCAGTGAGTTCTCTGTAATATATATAACTGTGGTTCGCCTGTGTGGCTACCTTTAAGTGGATTTTAACACTGCTTATAGCATTCATTGTATATATTTGTTTTGATCTGAAATGTATGTTCATCAAAAGCGCAAATTCACAAAAAGTATGAGACAAAGGTGACCTGAAAGAAAGCGATATTCACTCGCTGGAAAAGCTTTGTCATCCATCATTCATTTTTAAATAACATTTCCAATATCACATAAAAATAGCAGCCTTGTTGTTGTAAAATATGTTATGGCATCTCCTGTCGTGAAAAGTCGTACCGCCTAGTTGACCAGCTACTACTTAAAGAACAAATTCCGATATATCAAAATTCACTTTTCATATTGTTCTCGACACAAGCATTTCACAGCTGACTGTGGATACGAGTGCTGTGATAGGACTTAAATTTCAATTTACTACGAGAATACCATGTTAAAAGAAGTGGAAGTTTAGGGCACGTATACAAGAGTAATTAAGTAGAACGTCCTGACCAGCTGTACAAGGCTCAAAACGAGATAATAATTTACCATTTGTACGGAACGAGGCGTTTTCGCCGAGCTCTGTACAAATCGTGAATTATCATCGAGTGTTGTGGCTTATACAAGCATGGTAGGTCGTTCTATATTTACTTTATGCCCTAAATTAGAAAAAATCATTTCATTTTGGCCTAACAACTAATATTTTAGTCAACATGTATTGGAAGGTGTTCCGTACGGTATTTTTACGTTATATGGCGAAACGGTGGGTACTTACAGTATATACGGCATGGGTACTGATTTACCCTTGTAGATACCGATGGTAAACTAACAAGATACGATGGGAAGGTCACGAGTAAGGGTAGAATATTAATTATTTTTTATTAAATTTGTACCTAGGTTTCGAGCTATTCTTTTGTTTTGTTCACTAAACAGAAAAGGACAGATTGTGTAGCTATGAAGTGTATGAGTTATTGAAGCTGTTGTTATGATATATAGGCATAAAGGCTGTGAACAATCTGGTTATCTGTTTGATTTAGGATACGGGAGATGAGGGTTTGTTTCTGCGTCCCCATGGTGACTGCATGCATACCTTATCATGATATGATTACCCCTTGCTCTTAGTTGTGTACTAGGACTTAAAATCGCAGTCAACTCTGGCTTAACCAGACACTCTGTTAAGGAGGTACCAAACTGAACAAGAACATTTTTCATACTGTCCCAGGTATAGGCCAGTTATGTTAAGTCTTTTAGAAGTAGTTGGCTCTTGACCGTAAATTCAGTTTTCGATTCCTTGAGTTATGTTATAAGACAGAGTTGGCTGTATTTTTATCGCATAGCCTAAGTTCAGCTAAAGTCAATCAGCACATCGAATCTTGACTTCGCAAATTTTGCAATTGTTCATCAGCAACCAAAATTGACATATAGTGTATGAATTTTAGTATTTTGGGCAATGCATAGATGATATTCAGCCGTAGGCCTAGTGAGAAAAATTATCCCAGATGTCATGTATATACGTGTATTTTGATATAGGACTTGATTTGAGCATGGAGTTCCTGATCATGGGGACTGGTAGCCACTTTATAGTTATTAATCTGTCCACTTGTGTATAATTTTCTCTACAACGTAGTTTCCGAGTGCTGTAGAACAACCACCACTCCGCCCCTCCAATCCTGGCCGGGACTGACTTCTAGTGAAACGTAGACGATTTTGTATTAATATTTACTAATTTATTTAACTGCCATCCGTCACTGCCATAGATACCGGATTTGGGATCAAAAGATGACAAAGTTTGCTACGTTGGGAACTGGTTTATCGAAGCTAAACACTATAAAGCCAACCTCTCCTTTCTGCTGATAGAATAACCATTGGCAGAATCTCCAGCTTTACCGGCCGCTAGACCCCCCTCTGTGGAGACATTTACCACTTTATATAGTCGCGCTATGCCTTGATACTAATGGCTAATAATTATACTTGATCTAGATAAATTGTTTAGTATGCTCAGCCAAAATGATAATGCCAGAATGTGTGACCTTATGGTTTTGGTGAAGTAAAACGTGACTTATCACTCTTTTCCGTATCGATGTCAATTTGTATATCACTCCCATTGTCACATCAGATATCACAATTTAAGTGAGTGTTCCACCAATTAGGCCTTGAACAGGCGGCCGGCCGGGCCAGCCCCGCTGGTGCCAAGCGACCGGCTGGATGCAAATATGAAAAAGGTGTATGAATTGTCCAAGCGCTTCCACCAAGCCACCTTATTCTAGCCAGCCGAGACTTGGCACCCAGCAATTGCTTCCACCAAGCCGGGCGGTCGACCAGCACTGGCGGGATGATCGTTCCGGACAACGACCATATTGGCGCCAGCCATAGACAGCACCTGGTTGATGGAACACTTGCTTAACACAGATACTTACACATAGGTCGTTTCGAGGAAACGTCTAGTGGAGAGCAGACGCAGGGGCGACATTTAGACTAAGGGGGCCTCCGTGTTCTTCTTTTCATACTAATCTTTTTTACGCTTTAAATTTAAAAAAAAAATCAAATTAAGAGATAAGTTTATCCCCTGCAGAGCCCCCTTTATGGGCGTGGCCTAATTCGTGACTTCCGACCTCGTTGCGTATGTACATCGGGAAAGGAACATGTAACATGCGAGTGCAGTGTGCCGTGGTTATTGCCGTTGTGGTTATATCCGTGGTTATGACGACTTCGTATTCTCCGATCCGGATGGACACTTTCGGTTCAAAATACCCTCCAAAATATGTAAATTTGCCTGACAACGGATCGATCCGCCATCTTGCCTGGTGAATACAAAGCGCTGTCAGAGTCTAAATGGCGAAAAACTATATTAATCAACCTCCTCATGTGCATCCTATACATGTAATAATTGAAATAGGATTATTTACATTATTCAGACATAATTTAAATGTGCCAACTCGAAGAAAATCGCTTGTTTCGACAATTTGTTGACATCACGTTTATAGCCTTAACTGGGGCTTCCAGATTATCATTTGATCTGAAAATACCAGGGAAGTGTGATTTTGTCAGGAGAAATTCCTCAGACGTACTTAAAACATCCTCAGACTTTCAAAAGTATCACAAATGGACATCGAAACGGTTCATAGACTTAGCACTGCGGAGGTGTGTCTCCAAAATGGCCGCCAAGGCAGTTCGTAGCGCCCCCTACTTCCAGGCCGGATCGGAGAATGCGTTGTCAACGTCATCTGTCTGTGTGAACCGCCGCGGAGCGAAGTTGTTGATATCTCAGCTATCTAAACAGTATCATGCGAACATTCACCTTAGATACCTCGATTTTTGGTGAATATACACAATAACTCGTTCTGGGCCATTTATAAAACGTTCCTGAACTCATGATTCGAGGGCATCCGCCAGCTGACAGAAAGCGTGCAGTCTGTCAGCTAACTTGTGCAAGTTGAGCTCAATGGATGCAGTCTGTCAGCCAAAGCATGTAGTCTGTCAGTATCCAAAGGCACCAGTACAATGGTACATGGCGTACAGTGCAATCTGTGTCCAACAACTATACCCCTAGGAACAGTAAGTATTTACACTGAGTTAGTGTATAGGTAGTGTGGCGGGCAGGCGGCATAAGGTAAGGAGGAGGGAGCAGCAGCTTAGGACAAGAAACCTAACTTCGGTGGGAGACCCACCGCCGGTGATTGGGAAAAGACCCACCACCGGTGGAGGAGACCGGTAGCCAGTGGTTGGGGAAAAAACCACCGCAGGTGGAAGGGAGTCAGCCCACCGCCAGTGGACGGACCAACCGCCGGTGGCAGGGAGTGAACCCACCGCCAGTGGAAGAGACCTACCGCCAGTGGATGGGAAGGGCCAGTGGCTGGGAAAAGACCCACTGCTGGTGGACGGGAGTCGGCCCACTGCTGGTGAACGGACCCACCGCCGGTGGCGGGTAGTGGACCCACTGCCGGTGGCTTGGAGTGGACCCGCTGCCAGTGGAAGAGGGCCACCGTCGGTGGAAGAGACTCACCACTGGTGGACAGACCCACTGCTGGTGGACAGACCCACCGCCGGTGGAGGGGTCCAACCGCTGGTGAAGGAGTCCCACCGTCGGTGGACCCAGCAGCTGTGGGCGCTGTGACGTCATCAGCCAACTATATAAGAAGCAGCGCCAACGCTGTCACGACACTTCTGGGATCCAACTCGTGCAAGGCGAACCCTGCCTAGGTATGCCTAGAGTCTCATAGGGGAATTGGAGTCATGATAAACACAGACATATTGTTCAACCGGACTTTATTGCAATAAACATTCTTTCACACTTGTGCACTCTATTTCGCTTGTACTCGGTGTGTGTCTTTCTGTTACAGTATATAATAATATCAGGGTCAGAAGACAGTCAAATGAATAATTTTGTCCGTTTTTATCTGCTAAAATATAATTGATGGATTAAAGTAGATCTATTATCACTGGGCTATATACAACAGTCGCCTCCACATCACTCAACACCTAGTCATTCATCATTGCTTCTACACATCATACTTATTCTCTATTCAGTTAAAGTCTATTCTGATGACATAAAACATCCTCCATACACTACCACGGTGTGAAATCATGGTAGAAACCGACCGCCCAGTCACCACTCCTTTGTCATGACATGTCCTGTCCTTTTCTTCCCAACTGTTGTTAATTATGTAATGCTCATATTTAGTTTTTGCTAAGAATGTACCCGAAATGTGTATGTTAGGTGGAGATTCTTGGATACAGAAAACAAATTTTTACGTGTTACAGCTACCTCTCACCCCTTCATCGCTCATTGCTTCCACTGATTACATAGCCTCTTATCACCGACACTACTCTTTACCCATACTACTCATGACCCACACTACTAACCACACCTCACGCATATCACACAGCACTTACCCTTTGGTCACAGTCATCTTGTTACTTATCAACAGGCCATATCAACCTAGCTTATCAACCTGGGCATTCACCAACCCACCAATCAATACTAAATAAGGTATTACCCGACCAATCACCATCGATTGGTCATACGTACCACTCATTATATGATTACTGATCGCCATGTAACTCGTTACCTGGCCACTATAATGATATTATAAAAGAATATAAACTTGTAATTCACCTAACTTTTTAAGAACGCCTAATGCCTTGAGGCATCTTCGATAGGATGGCGTGATACCCCAAAGACAGCATTTAATCTTAACAAAACAAGTTTTTGTTCCATGCTTGCTTAGTATTAAAGATCTAACTCTAATAATCAAAACACCGGATCCTTTATATCTATGGTTATACATTGTCATTTAAACTCATTCTTTAAACTTAATTGTCGGTACCATTAGGCAAAACAAGTACATTTATATTTAGTGATTGATGTATGACGTTTCTGATCGGAATCCAATGATGAGTAAAGATATTGACATGCGTCGTCGCGTTTAAGATAATTCATATGGAATCAGCCTCTTAAATTAAAACATGTTATAGAGTAGTTACTCGTATTGGACTTGCAAATATGAACGTATATATTGTTGGTTTTACTGAAATCTTGTAGTCTGAGGTGTACACCAGTACTGCTCGCATTTTTGAAAGATCAACCATATTTGATTAAAAAAGAATCATACATATGTATTTATATGATAATTTGCACTAAAGAAAAAAATCACTGTTCTTCATCACGGATGGATCTTTCATAGAATACCGCCATTTTGAAGAATAACATTGGTTAGACATTTTAAAAACATATGAGGCATGCACTTACATCCCGTATCATTCAATTTATATTTTCATATTTGATAGAAAAAAAGATGTATTAGCCAAAAGTACCCTTATATAGGAATAATGGTGATGATAAATAATATGAAGTATAATAACCACATAACACATATAAATGGTATTTGGGAGATAGGACGAAGATTGGCCACGCCCCTTTACTTTAAAGGAAAGATTCGTGGAAATGACGCTCCAACATGGAGTTGAGTGGAAGCCAGTAGTGTAGAACGACGGCACACGATCAATGTAGAATGGCATGGTGTAGAAAAGTAATGTTGCATGGTAGCTGGTATGATTTTTGTTTCTGCTTAACTAATATTTTTTATTCTAATTGACCTTTATGTCAACAAATTTTGTTTCAGATTTTGGTAGGTTATGCAGGCCTAATTCCCATATATGTTGCTTATATGATATGCGTGATATAACGACATCTCTGAGCTATCTGTATGTAATATGAAAAGAACCACAATATGTTTAAGATTCTACTCTCAAGGGAGTTTCAGTTTTGAGTCGGTAACTGGCTACACATTATTATACAACTTGGTTACCCAAATCCTGCCGTCAGCCTACTAGTTTTCGTTACATATAAAGAAATATCCCTTATGTGGTATGAAAGGTTTATTTTTGTCGATATGAATTTTGGATATTTAACAAATGTCATTTTCGTCTTGCAGGAACGTGCCTATCTCCTGAATGGGTCATCCAGCCATGGGAGAAGTGTGAACGACAGTATTTCTTCCAATGACACCACGCTCACCTTGTTACAGCATCCGAGTGCTGACAGCCTCGACGAGGTGTTTGACAGTGGCCGCGGCCCGTCGCTCACAAGCCGCGACGAGTCCAACTCCTCCCACCCCCGCCTGCGCACCGTGCCCGAGGAGAGGGATGGGGTCACGGGCCTGGCCGGGCACGGTGGGGAGGAGGCCCCGGGCTACCACCCGCAGAATAGCGGCATGAGTCAGCCCTCCATCGGCCCGGGCTACAGTAAGTGCGGCATGGTCGATGATCCAGCACCAGACCCGGCTGAGTCGGACCAGCCCGGCGATGTAGAGAAGCCTCCTTCAGGCTCAGGCACCTCATCAGCTGATCCACGGCTGACTACGCCAAATGACACAGTATACAGAGATGCACTCAGTCACACTGACACGAATATGGAGAGTGCAAGGCCAGTGCTTTCTAGTCCCCTAAATCACGGGTCAGAATACAGCGTGGGGAAGGTGGTGGACACTGCCAGCCCAAGTCATCATCGCCCAAACCAGGCACCCAACACGTCAACAGTTAACTCTGCCCTGGCAAACGGCATGCGTCAAAGTCCCACGATGGAGCCCAAGTCGGTATCCCCACAAGAGGAATTGCCTTCTGTACACACGAAGGATCATTCTCACCATAACCTCTTGCCGCCGATGAAATCGTTAAACGTCATGGCAAAGAACAATAACAATGGGTATGTAACTGTGAACATGTAAATATATGTACCCAAGACTGTAAACATGTTATCACCCGAAGAAAGTCCCATTTAGCTGATGTGATCCGACCCCCTTTGATATTTATTTTACTGAGCGTTATCATTCACCAAATCCTTCATTTACGTCACCATCAAGTAATATTCTGTTATCACCTGTATATAGACGCATAACTATTCTTGTCATATCTGTATTGAAGAAATATCACACGATAATCGCTTCCCATGTTTTATTTTTCACCGTTCATTACACATTTTACATATTTGTCTATTTGTATCATGAATTCCAAGAGCCAAGATTGCATTAACTCGGAGCTTGCTAACATAGAATGAGTTATGCGAAAGATTTCTGCAATATCAGTTGGTGCAAATCTTTCTAGCTAAATATAGGTGGAGATGATGGTTTTAACCGTTGGGACATCGAAAAACAATCATCTGAAAGGATTTTACTTACACAAGGATATACGTACCCAGGCTTTCATGACTATGCCAGTCCTCAGTAGACAGTATTGTGCGAGACATTCCTGGGAAAAGGTGCCGTACACACCGCAGATGGAAGATTGTTGACAAACTGAGTTCCTTCAGATACAAACATTGTAATGCACACATCTGTGACGTTGTCACGGGTTTCTGGGATGTACTTTGACCCAGTTTCCGGGTCGCTTGCGTCTGTGTATAGTATAACTCGATAGCACGGTCTGTAAAAGGACCGGTAGACTAGTCACTTTGAGACAC
The DNA here is from genome assembly GCA_950022655.1 of Alentia gelatinosa. Classification (NCBI taxonomy): domain Eukaryota; kingdom Metazoa; phylum Annelida; class Polychaeta; order Phyllodocida; family Polynoidae; genus Alentia; species Alentia gelatinosa. The sequence continues at coordinate 142,380,282 of OX465579.1, forward strand.
GTACAACCCAGCGTACATGTTGTAATCCGAAAATTGAAACTAAACAATATCTGGATATTCGCTAAAAATAACTTACGATTTACCACTGGGCATTGATAAAATCGGTAACTTGTTATAATTGATATTGACGATAGTACACAATTATTTCTATTATTGTACAGTGGACTTTCTTAGGCTTTTAAGTAGACACTTATGTGGACATTTTGTCTTTTGAAATGGTGGACTAGACTTCTCCTAACATCTATTTTCACAGGAACCCTATTGGTTTCCCTTCCGTCAATTAACGAAAGCTTTCAATAGAATTGACATTCTTGAATAAGACGCCTCATTATCTGATACCGAACGATCCAGCCAACAGTTCAAAACATGAACAAGACTTTTTTTCTATAAACATCGAATGGGCTTTACTGCCTAGACCTGAGATCTTCATGGGATATCCTGTAATATGAATATAAAGCTGTTGATGCTGGAATTCTAGTGGAGTGGAATGAGCAGACGAAATCATACTTTGCCCCTCCCGGTGGTTATTGCTGGTCAGAATGACGTTGTCATTTTGGCCGTTTTCAATGGCTTCTAAACTGCTGTATCAGAAAAAGAAGAGTATAGATCGTGCCTATTCATTTTGTATTGTATAGAAAATCTGTTTTGGAACCATGATTGACCTGTAAACGCTGAAACCCACCCTGGATGTGTAAACATATTAACACAGGTGTTGCCATGTATAGCTGTCGTTAAAGCTGTCGTTAATATCACGCAAGTAACCGTCCAATTAAGAAATCATTGGAGTCTAGATCATTTTGCTGCAACTTGTAGATACTTGTTTTAGTCCCCGAAATGTAAAGAATTCACGTCTAGTAGACCATATTCCAAGCGTCCTTACTTGTAGACGGAAACCTAAAAGAAACCCTGCCAAGAAACAGCTCCATAGTGTAAATACGTAGTATCTAGACTAGAATATCTAGACTAGAATTGTAATCAACAGATGCCAGATTAAGCCATATAGGCGGATAAGGAGGCCGTGTTGGTGATGAAAGTGGCCTTAGGCATTATGATACGTTAAAATGGTGTGAGGATTTGTATATTTGTTTTGAGGGTTAAGGGAGATGGGCAACGTCCAAAGCCAGGGATGTTTATGGGATAGGGTGTAAGCGGCTTAGCCCGTAAGTTAATAGTTATTGAATTGTGATACTGTAGAAGACTAGAGATTGGAATTCTTTACATTATAGAAAGTTAGCTAATGAAATCCCGAAAACCGTTGTTTGCGGGTGATTATTTTTTAATTATTGCACGGAAATTCAAATATAGTCCTTTTAACAGGCCAGAAGGTTAGAACGGGTAAAATTCAGATGTAGAGGTTCTGGGATTTTATGATTATGGATTTAAGAAAAAGAAATGTATGATTGTTATAATTGGGAATCATATAGTAGACGTCTAACCTGTCATACATCTATGAATGGTTAACGTCAATCGCAGCTTTAATTACATGTACATTGTATTAGCATCATACGAGTGAGCACACAGTTGCCTTATGTTGGTGCTATCTCGTACTGTCTGTTGTCTGTGAAGTTCTGTAACTTGTATATGTGTTCTAAGAATGTGACAGTTTGAGTCGTTTTAATCCATGTCTATTACCCTGATTTAAACGGAGCGTCACAGGTCATTAACTGAACTCAAGGAGGAACTGATACACGAGAGAGATGGTGCTTATGACTTGAGAGTGAATACTACTGTATGTACCCTGTTTGAAGAAAGAGATGTAGAGGTCCTGCCTACATTTTAGGGATCATCGCAGCTACTTCGAGGCGGGTCTCGGGTTTGTTGAAAAGGTGGGGTTTGGGATATATAACCCGCCATTCTAAATCACTGTTAAACTGAAAATAGCAGTATTATCTCGGAAATTCTTTCATTGAAATTCGCATGCTCTAATGTGTAATGTCTCAGAAGTATATCCTTTATTTCAATTCCCGTTGATATTTTTTTGTTCCGACGATGCTGCTGTTTGCCATGTTATACACAATATCAAGGCTATTGGCCTGTAACTTGGGGAGCTGCTGTCCAATATTAAAGGTCTTCGCAGATGGGAAAGTGTGGTACATATATCGAGGCTTTTACCTCAATTTTTATTGTAACATAATTTATGTGTCGGTAACACTGTAAGTAGTCAGTGTTGTCAGATATTTGTTTTTTCTTATTGGTTATAAGACGTCCTTAAGCTTACGTCGTGTTTTTCTATCGCCTCCTGTCAGTGCTTGCATTATGTTATTGGATCAAGCTTATTGGGTATTCTATATATCATTGACACAGCGTGGACGTTTTGAAATACCGAAATGCTACCATTTTACACTCCAAGGATTTTGAGTAAATGTAAATACTTGGGTTTATGCAGGTGGGTTTTTGTTGAGTGACACCAAGGGCATATGCTTAGCCTGCTTTGGAAATGAAGTCTATTAATAGGGCCGTTTCCTTCATTGCGATAACTGACCAGACATATAATGTATGTCATCCGCAAGTGCTATCCAAACCCTGTTCTGATACAACTTTATTGCCTTGAATCGGATCATTCCTCGATATTGGTGTCTAAAACTGTAAACGTAAGTTTCCAGTAGGTATATAGACATACCTCACCCGTAATAACCAATTCACTATGCCCGGTGCCTTCCATTTACATTTACCGTACTAAAATTTAATCAAAAGATATACTATTTATACACGTTTATAATACATTAAAATTATTTACGGATTTCTAAGAAAACGTTTAGAAAAATCGATTTATTTCAGGGAATAAAAATGAAATAAAGCCTCATCATACATTGCCTTATCAGGAGATTGAAGTCCTTAATACTGTAACACCAGTTGACTTCACCTTTAGTGACAACTTGTCGACATTCGTGGATATCTATTATACTCCAGAGTGTCCATCTTGTTCTTGTAAAACTTGCGTTGCACTACATTTCAGTTTAAATATAATACGTGTATATTGAGCATTTGGACAGTGTTGCTTATCTTAGAAGAACACGTCATTATTTTGCTAGACGTATTAGAAATATGGTCTCCATGAATGATATACCATTATGAAATATATTTTTTATTGAAATATATAATCGAAATTTATATTTTTCATCCCGTCGATGGTTAAATAGTTATGGGTGGTTTGGCCTGTGCTACCACATAGTGATACAAGTATTGATATTCTATACGGTGGCTGCATGCGTAACCGTTACGGCAGAGCATGTGATACATGAAGTACTTCGATAAACAGTTTAAATTGCCATGGCTAGCACTGGTGATCAGTGTGGTATCAACATATAATGTATGTCAATATGCATGCAGATGACTAAGCCTTCTGATAATCTTTAAGTCATCCACCCAAAAAGAGGATACATCCACTGGAAAATACAAGTTACCACAAGATATTGGTTATATGTACGTATAAAACTTATGCTTGAGACACTGCAAGCTCCTTGATGATTAGTAATGGTAGCGAACAGTGAAGATATAGTAAATGCAGTGAAACAACACTTGTAGATACTGAGGTATTGCCAGAATTTTGTTCTTGGGATATGGAAATGACCTTTAGTAGTATGTTTATACAAATGCGTATGATATACATGTACATGTGTATGCAATGTATCACTGTTATGAAAATAAAACTTTACACAAAAGATTCCTTTGCTCTATGATATCTAATCCTGTACATATAGCACGCTCAATATGTTGTACAATAGATTTGTGGAGTCTGTCCCAGTGAATTCATACCAACACCTACTTCATATGAGGGAAAAACGCATCCATAAGACTTTGAGCCAACAAAGAGGTTCTCTAGAATCCAGGGGAGTAAGAGATATCTTCTGAGATATTTCTGAGACTGATAAAATCCACAATAAATACTGATATCTAATCCTGTACATATAGCACGCTCAATATGTTGTACAATAGATTTGTGGAGTCTGTCCCAGTGAATTCATACCAACACCTACTTCATATGAGGGAAAAACGCATCCATAAGACTTTGAGCCAACAAAGAGGTTCTCTAGAATCCAGGGGAGTAAGAGATATCTTCTGAGATATTTCTGAGACCGTGATAAAATCCACAATAAATACTGACATAAGTCATGCCTAGCATTGTAGTCTTGGCTGGGATGAGTCAATCTTAGAAATATGTGTAAATTGTTATAACTACAGAATTATTGTTAGACTTATTTGACCGCAGCATAGAGACTGAGGATTTCACGGGTTAAATCATGGAAGCATGGCTGGTTTGTTTGTTTGGGTAGTTCAACGTCCAATTTGTTGGGTTCTGCAGGGGGACCTTCCCCAGTTCCAGCTGTTGCTTCGCTGTCTGCCTCAAGAGGCCATCTCAGTGTTGGGCTTCCCACGACGGCATCACCAGGGTACCCCCTGCTTGGTCCTTTCTTGCTTTTTGAAGGACCCAGAGGCTGAACCTGAAAGGTGGGATGGCATAGGAACCATTACTTCATTTGAAGGAAAATGCATCAATAATTTCTACCCCCGGATCCAGGTGCCAGCTACAATATCTTGGCAATTTGTTAGTAAGCCTAGACACAAACAGATCTATGTGACAGTGCCCTAACTTGTCCATCACAAATTGGAACGTTTCTCTTGGGAGCTCCCATTCAGCCTTAGACTCTGCATGGGACTCCCCGTCAGGCTCCACATTCCTTTCTCCTGGGATATGCGCTCCTACTACCCACAGGTTTTGGCACTCATACATTTCCCAGATTTCCTTAGCAATAGGGTCACACCCTTCACTCTTTGAACCTCCTTTGTGTTTCAGATATGCCATTGTTGTAGTAATGTCTGACAGGCATCTGATGGTAGCATCGGTTAACAACTTAGCAAAACATTGTAGGCTGAAGGCTACTGCCATAGTTTCTTTCACATTGATATGCAGTCCTTGTTCTGACAGAGCCCAACTGCCCCAGACTGCACCCCAGCCTACATTGGAGGCATCTGTAGTTAGGGTGAGGGGAGAAGATTGTACCCTAATGTGCTTAGAGATGTTTTTCATCCACCAGTCAATACCCTCCATACCTTCGGCGGAGACCCTCATGGTTCTTTCATAGTTCCCCCCCCCCCACCCTCTTTTTTAGGGCTTGAATTTAGGGCTTTACCATAAGGCCAATTAGGCTAGCAACTTTTTGGACCTTTGTCTCTGTTGGTGCTACCCTCATTTGTTCAGTGTCAATGATATAGCTTAGGAAGGAACACTTTTATTTTCATGTATTTTGAAGCCCAGCTTTACCAGTAAGGCTAACAAGCCCCTAATACTCTCTCAGCACTGGCTAGCTGTCTCTGCCATGATAAACGAATTATCAATGTACCCAAACACCCTGGCTCTGTAATTGGGCAAATACTGCCTTCAGAACCCTCCTAGATTGCCTTGGTGCCTGCGCCAGGCCATTAGGGAGAGAAGTGTACTGATACAGATGTCACAGACAGGGATTGAGTAGTAAGCGTCCGACAGATCCAGGGACCCCATAAATGCCCCTTCATGAACCATGTCCAGGGCTGTTTGTAAACTTTCCATTTTGAAATGTTTATAGGTCACACTTTCATTCAGAACTGAATTTCCCATTTGGTTTGGGACACAGGAACACATTGGAAATAAACTGGTTCTTAGTTTTGATACACTTTTCACCAATTCCTTTGTCCAGGAGTTCCATAATTGCCAAGTTAAGATTAGAACTAGCCTCTTTTGAGAGAGATAAAGGTCTAGGCAGAGCAGCCTGTTCTGGCAAATCATCTAACTTGATTTGAGCCCTTTTACACTTTCAATTATGTAGGGATCATGTGTAATCATCATCCATTCTTTGAAATGGTATTTAGTACCATCAGACACAAACACGCCATAGTCTGGCAAAGGGAGTCACTCACCTGAGGGTTTACTGTGACCCCCATTTGTGAAAACCTGACTTGTGGGTGTCCGCAGACTTATCCTTGTGCCCCTTGTCAGACTTCCGTTTCTTGTTGTAGGCCTTGTTTTTGTTTTTGTAGCCATAGTCCTTTTTTTTTTAAATTACTCTGCTCTGACTGGGATTTGGGGTTGTCCTGACAGGAGGTTCCCCCAAGTTTTGCTTGAGCAGGTAATGCCTGGTATGTGTGGTGTCTGACATTGCCCTTGAAAGGATCAGGTTAGTATTCATTAGGCTGACATAAGCGTCTGCGAGTGGAGTTGCCTTCTTCCTAATTTCAAGATCTTTGTTCATTTTCGCCCACTGTTTCAGCTCATATAAGGCTTATGACTGGTGTGCTATGGCCGACATGGTAGCGATAACATTCTGCTGCGTTTACACCAGAAATTTGTCCATTTGTAGGGATTCTTGGGAAGACACTCTATTGAAGATTTTGTTCGACTTAGTGACCTGCAGCATTGATGCACTGTCAGGCCTTCGGAAGCGTTCACGCTTCTTCTTCACTAAGTCGTTTGGCAATGATGGCCCCACGCCTCACAAGACAGCCTGGACCACCATGTCAGTTTTTCACTGACCGTGCATCCCCACTCTTAAAAGATGGGGGTAACAATTGCTTTTTTCCATGAGGCAGGTATCTCATTTGACTCGAATACTTTCCTATACATCGCTACAATTTGCTGTAATAATACTTGGAGGTAAGGTTTCAATATTTTTGTAGGTATGCCATCAACCGTGGAGGCCTTGGATAACTTAATTTCATTGATATATGTTAATACATTATTTCCATCGACATACAAGGCATTTCTGTGTTAGCTACCTTTCCATAAAACTTCCATGGGGTTATCCGGTTCGCAGCCAACTTCGAACCTATTCCTGTGAAATATTTGTTAATAAAGCTAGATATATCGTCTGTTGGGATTTTGTTTCCAGCATTTTCATCAATAAAATTTGTGTTTTCAATATTATTTTTCTTGTTATGGCCCGGTAATTTTGTTTTAATAGTACGCCAGAATTTCCTATGGTCACCATCACAATTCTCTAAAGTTTGTTTATTATAAATCTGCCTTGCTTGTTTGGTTAACTTATTTGTAGCATTTCTTGCTATCCTGGCATTTTCTCTTTTTATAACAATATATGTTGACGGACTTCAACAAGTAGTAATGGTATCTTATGAAAAAAATAAATTAACACACACCCACTCCGGCCTCCCCTCTAGGATGGACTGGGGCAGGGTGGTTATATCATTGACCTCGACACCATTGTTTGGATTGTTTTAACAAATGCCTTGACCCATAGCACGTTAGTTCTCTCAGTGGGGTGGAGTCCGTCAATGATGTCGATGCGCATGTTTAATTAAAGGCTGCTCCTGCTACACAAAATCTTGCCTAGATAGTTCCGCCCCTTGATTTTAGCACACATGATTTGGTCGTTCCACAGCCAAAGAAGGTATCAACAGTTGCCTAATGAATATATCCTTTCGTCTGTTGTAACTTTGCGAGGAGGTCCAGGTTCTAAAACAGGAACTAAGTGTGCATTTTCAAATAGAATAATTGGCCTTTAAAAGGCCAAATAAGCAGGTGGACGCATTTAAAACTCACTACAAGTAGCTTAAAACATGATTAAAATTGTTGACTGAAAATATTTTGATATCTTAATTCTAACGGAGGGAGGGAGGGAGGGAGGGAGGGAGGGAGGGAGGGAGGGAGGGAGGGAGGGAGGGAGGGAGGGAGGGAGGGAGGGAGGGAGGGAGGGAGGGAGGGAGGGAGGGAGGGAGGGAGGGAGGGAAGGAAGGATATCCATGAATAGGGAAGGGCCTGCAATGATAGGATATTTAAAGCCCAACTCCTCTGTGAACTCAGTAGTTCATGGATCAATGCACACATATATTTAGCTTCATGAGGGCGATTTCAATTGCCAAGCATCTACTTAAATAAAACGTTTTGTAGTTGGTGATAGCTTCATGGATGAGTGCACACAGACCTGTCTGCATTCAGCCTGGCCATTTTGCTGGGGCAAAACCTTGTTCCTATGTACACCAATAAAGTAGGTCAAGCCAATATCTGGTATTAAATGATATTGCAAATGATTTTACAAAACACTATCATTTTACTGGGTATTGACTGATTCCTACAACAAAGTTATGAACCATTTTGACTTCTGTTTATGTATAAATATGCTGATTAAACCATCCTCTCATACACCTGATATATCCCCCCCCCCCCACCTCCTATTATGGGATTTGGCAAAAATATATGAATAGCACATCAAATATACATTTCACCTAAATAATGACACTTCCTAGGGTGTAAGCAACTGTCAGTGCCACTTATGGAGATGGTAAATGTTACACCAATGCTCACTGTAAATCAATATTGAGTAAACATCTGTTTGAGCATGCCCATTTCACTGAAACCCCCCCCCCCCCCCACTTTCAACAAATACTTGAATATCTCTGTAAATATAGAATCTACCTAGAAAATTCCACTTCCTAGCACCTACTGTTTTTTATTCTCTTTCAAATGAGGCATATCATATTCTGATTCAACCAGTTTAAGGAGTAGAAATATGTCCATAAAGGAGTTCTTAAAAATGGACATGTGACTAGAAACTGAATTCAGAGACCAACCGTACACCTGCTAATAAGTATCATCTTGTAATCTGTTGAAAGCCAGTGAGATTAGATGGATTTTTCTTCGTTCATCAATTAAGTATATTTTACAGGATTGGTTGTTGTTTGGGAATGCCAAACATATATAGTCCTCCGCTGCAAATATTTTCAAATTTGAAAAGATGTTGTTGTCTGAAATTTACTACTTTTACCACTGTTTAGACCAGTGCAACTAGTCTGACCCTGTCATATTTGGGAGACTCTTTCACCTTTGAAATCTTAACTATGTCTATGCAAAACCCGAGGTACCTCAAAGCGACCTCTGACTTAACTTTTCACAACTATATTATATCTCGTAGATATTCAATGAGTATTTTGTGTTCAGGTAGCTATTATTAGGAATGAGTAAACGCTTTCTATTGTATATTTATCCAAGTAAATATATATACATATCTTTATATTTATTGTGAATGAGGTAAACATATACATGTGAAACAAATGAAAATACAGCAGATGACGATAAACGTATTGAATGAATAAATAACGTGATGATTTTTCTTCAAATTCTAGGAACATATGCAATACTGTATTGCAATCCCTACAACTGAAAATAATGTTTGCACAAAGAACTCTCTTACTTCATGGAATCGTTACACACAGCCTATTACCTTTCTTAGTTTCTTTATATTCAGAGTGAAGACATTGGTTTACCATTGAAGGCCAAATAAATGCAGGCTCATGACATAAATACGAACTGTATCTTCTGATGAGGTGAAATATAATCAGTGACATTTTAATTAGCTCTTCCTTTTCTGTATTTTGAAATATAGATTTTCATTTGAAGTAATAGCTGCCTCTTTTAGAATAGGATTTCCTCTTCCGATGCGTATCAACTGGAATATATGAACATAAGATTGATAACTTTTATATTATGTACACACGTAGTGGGTACAATACAACTCACCAACATGTATAATAAGTTATTTTTATGCATAATGGTTAAATGTGACTAGCTGTGATGATGGATAAATGACCATAAATCACAAATCTACTCCACGAGTTCATTTCTAGACACCTATAAATAATCAGTTAACCTTTTATATATGCACCAATGGTTTGCAGAGCTTTTTGAAACTACTTTCGGCCTAATCTTGTTTTCGTAAGGGCCAGTTCGAGTCAACTAATAAAAATTGGACTTACCATGTTAGACCACCAAATACTTTTGTAGGATGAGTGAGGCTAAATGTGGTGAGTTGCTTGATTGATAAATGAGTGCCAGGTTGTAGGCGATTTCTCGTGACAAGTCAAATACCCCCTGGTGAATAATGAATGTGCACAATGATAAGTATACGACAATTTTACAATGAAACATCAAATCACTATCTTTTTTCCCTTAGATAAATTCTTTGCTGCTTATCATATCCAACAATGACTGACTGAGAACTATTTTGTCGAACTAAATTCGCCTTCCATCTAACAGCCGGCTACCGAGATGGGCTTGAAAATAGAACCAAAACGTATACTTTTAAGATGGGATAATCAAAGTATTGTCATACTTTACACACAAAAATAATCACTTTATCAGACTGTGATGTGAATTAGAGAATTGTAATAAAATGTCGTAAGGAAAATGTGGCGCACTCACTGCCTTATCTTGAATAGCGGGTCCACATTCCAAGGCTTTCTCGTAGCAATATATAGCAGCAGAGAGCAAACCTGAAATAACCAGGAGGACGAAATTTCATTAGTATCTGTTATGTAGAACATATTGGGTAACTCTGTAGTAATCAAACTAGGGATTCCTTCAAAATGTTTTTGAGTCACTAGCCATGTCAATTCTTCAAGAGTTTAAAATCTATTCAGGTAGTCCTAGAGAGTTGGTATCGAGCTACTGTAGAAGTATGATTGGTTCAGCTAAACAGTTCATTTTTCAGAGATACCAGTGAGGTTTTAGGAAAACAATGTATATATCTACACCCCCAAGTATATACAATCTTTATCATTACATTGATGACCACAGAGCATGGACCCTAAATAGATTGAGACGTGACATCACACTGCCAGTAAATATCTCAGTATTGATCATACAATCGCCCCCGTGACGTTAATTATCACTATCTACTATCGTCGTGACTATAAAACACCACCCAGCTACTTTTACCAGCCACGCATCTTAACCTTCATGCTCACTCTCCCGTCACAAGTTATGGTTCAACACGATTGGAGAATTTCTGGGGTTTCAGGGAGTTTCTATTACCCTATAGGGCAACACTGGGCCCGTATGGTGCCCGTGAGGCGCAGTTGATTATGCCACGGACTTGGGTGACCTGGATTGGCAACCCAGGCCTGCTGGCTTATCTCTCTATGACTCGCTATTGTTCTCGAGTTCCCGTTTTTGCCACCAGGGCGGCACAACAGTAGCAGCAGGTAGTTTTAACCATCAGAAGGCATAGAACTGTAATTCCAACTATTCTGAGTAGTTTTCTAATTGGGAACACAGCTAAATGGCTTGATTAGGCCTGTTAGATTGGGAATATTTTCAAATTTTTGAGTTTTCAAGGGTGACTTTTAGAAAATGGGTGATTTCTGAGGGGTACCATGAGCTAAAGTCACCCAAACTCTGCAAATTGTTTGGAAACTCCCAGAAGGGCTAGGAATATAATTTGAACTGTTCTGAGTAGGTTGCACATTGGGGAAGACAGCTAAATACTTAAGCAAGGCCTGGTTGACAGGGAACATTTTTGAAACTTTGACTTTTCACAGGTGAACCCTCCAAAATCAGTCATTTCTCAGTGGCGCCATCATCTAAAGTCACCCAAACTCTGCCAATTGTTTGGAAACTCCCAGAAGGGCTAGGAATATAATTTGAACTGTTCTGAGTAGGTTGCACATTGGGGAAGACAGCTAAATACTTAAGCAAGGCCTGATTGACAGGGAACATTTTTGAAACTTTGACTTTTCACAGTTAAACCCTCAAAAATCAGTCATTTCTCAGTGGCGCCATCATCTAAAGTCACCCAAACTCTGCCAATTGTTTGGAAACTCCCAGAAGGGCTAGGAATATAATTTGAACTGTTCTGAGTAGGTTGCACATTGGGGAAGACAGCTAAATACTTAAGCAAGGCCTGGTTGACAGGGAACATTTTTGAAACTTTGACTTTTCACAGGTGAACCCTCCAAAATCAGTCATTTCTCAGTGGCACCATCATCTAAAGTCACCCAAACTCTGCCAATTGTTTGGAAACTCCCAGAAGGGCTAGGAATATAATTTTAACTGTTCTGAGTAGGTTGCACATTGGGGAAGACACCTAAATACTTAAGCAAGGCCTGATTGACAGGGAACATTTTTGAAACTTTGACTTTTCACAGGTGAACCCTCCAAAATCAGTCATTTCTCAGTGGCGCCATCATCTAAAGTCACCCAAACTCTGCCAATTGTTTGGAAACTCCCAGAAGGGCTAGGAATATAATTTGAACTGTTCTGAGTAGGTTGCACATTGGGGAAGACAGCTAAATACTTAAGCAAGGCCTGGTTGACAGGGAACATTTTTGAAACTTTGACTTTTCACAGGTGAACCCTCCAAAATCAGTCATTTCTCAGTGGCACCATCATCTAAAGTCACCCAAACTCTGCCAATTGTTTGGAAACTCCCAGAAGGGCTAGGAATATAATTTTAACTGTTCTGAGTAGGTTGCACATTGGGGAAGACACCTAAATACTTAAGCAAGGCCTGATTGACAGGGAACATTTTTGAAACTTTGACTTTTCACAGGTGAACCCTCCAAAATCAGTCATTTCTCAGTGGCGCCATCATCTAAAGTCACCCAAACTCTGCCAATTGTTTGGAAACTCCCAGAAGGGCTAGGAATATAATTTGAACTGTTCTGAGTAGGTTGCACATTGGGGAAGACAGCTAAATACTTAAGCAAGGCCAGGTTGACAGGGAACATTTTTGAAACTTTGACTTTTCACAGGTGAACCCCCCAAAATCAGTCATTTCTCAGTGGCGCCATCATCTAAAGTCACCCAAACTCACCCACATCCTACATCCCTACATCTCCACATCCACACATCCCTACATCCTACTTTCCCACATCCATACATCCCCACATCCCTAAATCACTACATCCATACATCCCAACATCCTACATCCCACATCCCTAAATCAATACACCCCAATATCCCTACATCATTACATCCATACATCCCCACATCCTACTTCCCACATCCCCACATCCCTACATCCCACCATCTCCACATCTATACATCCTACATCTCCACATCCATACATCCTATATCCCTACAAACTACATCTCCACATCCATATATCCATACATCCCCACATCCTACTTCCCTACATCCGAACATCTCTACATCATTACATCCATACATCCCCACATCCTACTTCCCAACATCCCACATCCCACATCTCCACATCCATACATTATGTGGGATGTATGGATATATGGATGTTGAGATGTAGGATGTAGGGATGTAGGATTTATCTCACCCCTTGTACAAGCTTCGCCATAGAAATAACATTAGGAAAAAATACTCAACGATCACCCCCCTAAAGTGACACTACTACGCCACGGCAGTGGTGTAGTGAATGTGAGGTGGATCCTCAACATCCATATATCCATACATGTATCCCACATAATGTGGGGATGTATGGATGTGGAGATGTGGGGATGTATAGATGTGGAGATGTGGGATGTGGGATGTTGGGAAGTAGGATGTGGGGATGTATGGATGTGTAGCGGTTACCCTCTAGTCGCTGAAAGTGTGTTACCACTCTCCGCGATCGTCAGTCGACCAGAGGTTCCGAGACTAGTCGCTACCCTGTACTTACCATGCCAATACAGGTGGGTTCAGCTTTACCCACTGGAGAAGGGAGGGAGATACGAGATCTACCAACTACCGCTTAACCGTGAATAGAAAACCAGACTCCGGACAGTTTCAGTTTACCGTTCGTTTATTACTGGAAGTAATACACAATCCGTTGGTGCTACGGGGCACCAACTAGCGCGGGAAGAGATACTGGTCTCTTCAACGTTGAAAGGTGTTTCAACACAACCTAACCAACTCGTGAGGCTTCAGACGTTCACTCCGTAAAGAGGCACCGTGAGAAGTCCTGTCAACCTGCTGTGGACTCGACCTTATATAGCGGCCGAGTTACCTAATGCGGGTGAACCCGCAGCATTTGCATACTGCGGGTCCGCTGGCCATACCGCACAGCAAGGATCGGCACTCGCGCCACCTAGTTCTAAAGTGAAACAACGCTGCTCGACTGCCCTGACCCCTACATTACCCCTCCCAGCTTTTACGAAGGGGGGACCTGCAACCATTGCGTTGCAAAGAGGACATCCCGAAAAAGTTTAATAACTAAGTCGAGCAGTTCTGAATACGTGTCTAACCATTCAACGTTCACAAAGAATCTTTTTACTGATACCGATGTATAATAAGGTTGAGATGGGAAAATAAAATTCATACATTTCTAATGCTGAAAAAGGAAGACATAAGGGTAATACGGTATATAAAACGGAGTAGCCTCGCTAACACCCTGGTAATAAATATAAACGTAACAATATCACCCGTCTCGCCGATGTTGTTGGCTTTTCCCTGGCTTCCTTGAGTATCGGGCGGAGAGGACTCACTGGCTCGGACCTACAAGGGGTCAGCCCTCACCAATGAGCACTCCGCCTCCCACTGTTCCAGAGTTGTAAGCCAGGGATAAAGTAGTATTAGTGTCGAGCCTGGCAGACCCGTCAGCGTGGGGACCTACTCGATCCAGCCCCCTGCTTCCGGGCGCCAGGCTTCCAACTGTCTTCCTAGCACAGCTCCAGCGTAGTTAGGGGGAGCAATTCCGCGAACCCCCCCCCACCTTGTTGACTTCACATGGCCCGTCCTGCAGGTCACCGTTGTGAAGAGAGTAACATGTGTATAAGGAGAAAGAAAAAGATAGCCAAGCTCATTTTCTTCTCCGTGTAGGAGTTCCCATCTCCGTAAAAAGTTGGTATCAGTGTCCTTATAGCGTGGCGCGCTATATCCATCTCTTGGATAGGAGTTGCAGGAACCACTGAAGGCCCCAACCCCTATCCACACGGTGATTCACACTTCCCTCACTGGCAAAAGACCAAGCGAGTCCAGATGAATTACCCCACAGAGAACTGAAACCACTTGCCGGAGCCGGGTCTCAGCCTCATATCTCACCTCCGCTTTCCGCGGTGTTAAACCGGAGTCTAACCCGCGAAAAGCACCACAGGCCGGAGTGTTTCGCAATGGGGCCCTACAACGGGGCTACCATTGAGAGACCCTTCAGCCTTCTGAAACTCAAGTTGTGCAGCGAAAATTCACCACGGGGGTGATTCTCCACGGCCCAACCCGAGATCGCTTTTCTATTTTGATCCACCTGTACTACCCCTCCCAGCGACCACGGGGGCCGCTGATCGAAGCACCACTTATATGGGAGACCAAACCAGTCACCCTCTCCACCTGAAACTGAATTCAGGCGTGGGTGATCCCCAGGTAAGAACTGCTTGAGTTAATATCTGAGGAGCCGGCGGACGGACAGGCACAGACAACTAGGGTTGAATATGTCGATCCATCCTCTGTGGCAGGAGTTGTCCTGCCTCTCTCCATCCCACAGTGATACCGGGGAACCTCCGTGGGTTCTCTAGATTCAGCGTAGGATGGACTGATGCTGCCTAGCTATAGGCCCTTCAGCCAGCTGGCCTCTCGCCGGAACAACCGGGTTGTTCATCGGCGGGGGCTTCAGCTGGAGGGGCAACTGTAGATGACGGGGTAGCGGGCCTCGTCGCGGCAGCCTGCTGACCAACATTTGGTGGTGGACTAAGCGGGTCTGTGACCCGGAACCTAGACATCACCGCATTCAGGTCAGCCGTGCTGATGTCGTCAGCGATGTCGGGAGAATCCCGTTGAGGTGAACGGCAACGGGGGGAACATAGGTCCTAATTCTTCCAACTCCCGGCCAAACGGGACTTGCTGCTGCCGGGGAGGCACGCTAGCTGGTCTCGTTCCGACACGGGTCACTGGCGGCGGCTGCCTCAGAGAAACATGTGGAGATTCCGAGGAACTT
Organism: Alentia gelatinosa; assembly: GCA_950022655.1. Classification (NCBI taxonomy): domain Eukaryota; kingdom Metazoa; phylum Annelida; class Polychaeta; order Phyllodocida; family Polynoidae; genus Alentia; species Alentia gelatinosa. Next base: position 142,395,923 of record OX465579.1, read on the forward strand.
CCACCGGTGCTCTGAGACCGGTTGCATGGAGCAGTCTCCATTGCCGAAGCCTGGGACGACTGTCCATCTAGGGCGTAATCCCTCTCGGGACCCCAATCTAACAATGCGCCTGCTTGCTGCATTGTCAGGGTTGGAGTCGACACAAAGTCGAGATATCACCCCCTTCGACGCTGATGTAACAACCAGGCTGCTTCCGCACCTGCGATGTTAGACGTCGGTTCAACGTCGAACATGCTCACCCCCATTACAGTGCGACACTTGTAGTCGTACTCCTGCAGGGCGAGCTCTGAACGCGCCAATCGCGCCTCAACCGCCGCTAGCTTTGCAGCCATGTTTTCCAATGCCACTTGCAAGAGGCTAGACATGCGCTGATGAGCGATGACGCACTCGTACTCCGCGACCCGCATCTGTGCTACCCTAAACTTGTTAGCATTGATAATCGACTGTTTATCAACGCGGTCCAAGTAGGTTTGCATATGATACGGGCGCCAATCTGTCTTAGCTATAGTAGCCAGTGTCAGATGTTGTTCGCCGGAGTACACATCAACCTGTTCCCCGTGCTTACCAGGCTTAGTCTCTTCCGCGGGCGGAGGTCTAGGCTGGCTCACTACCTTAGGGGCAGGTCGCAGTGGTGGGGGTAGAGAAGGATACTCCTCTTCTCCACCACCTTCTGCGCCACTTTCCTCGCTAGGTTTGGGGACTTTTGCTTTCTTTGGGCGAGCACCAGCAGTGCTAGTCGACGCCGAGGCGTCAGACGAGACCGCTGTCTCCACAGAACCCTTAGAGGATTTCTCCTCTTTAGGCGCACTCGACCCTTTCCGGCCAGGCTTTTCCCTCGCTGGCCCCGTCTTTGAGGAATTGAGAACATCCCTCAAAGTTACAGAGCCCGGTGTCTGGCTTCGCACTGACCGGCTCGACCTCGAGTCGTCGTCTGAGTCACTTCTGGACTTAGACGAGCTCTTAGTCTTCTTTGCAGCAGGCTTGCGGTTCGTGGAGTCTACACTCCGGTCCCGTTTCGCGCTGCCACCACGCGCGGTGTCACGCAAGTGCTTCATCCGTTCCATATCCGGTGAGCTTATCCGCAGAGTCGTGCTGAAGCTACGATTCTGTTTCCAAGACACGGTATATTTCCCATCAATAGCCTTGCGCTTAGGTTCGACACCCTTAGCCCGGGCTTCGAAAACTAACCCTACGAACTTATTAAAAAGACGCATTGTCCTTTCCCTACCCCGAACAGCACCGATCCCGTGTTCGTCCAACATGTGACGAATCATCCACGACCGGCGCGACGAACCCGAATCAGCTGAGCACCGGCCTGCGTTACAACGGTACCAGGGGAACTCAGCTAAATGCATCTCTATGAGATGCCGCGCGTACAACCTTTTCGTGGCGTAGGCAGGTGATGTTTTTACATCCCCGCCCTGGCAACACAAAAAGACACAGTGCCCGCCGACAGTAAACTGTCGCAATGCAAAGTTCAACTTTTCCTTCTGGAGGATGTTGTACTTCTGGTTGGAGGCACTCTTGACTCCTTCCACACGGGTGATATACCACGTGTTTGCAGAGCCCTCGTCCTGAAGCCACTCTTCGTCATCAGACACGCCATCTTCCCCTACCGGTTCCGGTAGCCAATGGCGGTCTTTGACGCGGAGGTCTTCTAGACACTTCGCTTTGCGCCCAACCAGACAGCTCGGTAGCTTGCGGGCCACCTTACGCTTCTGAGCGCGCTTAGCACCGGGAACAAAATCACCGGTCTCACTTTCGGCGTCGGAACCGTGGGCAAGACGCTTTGCATCGTCAAGATCCATGATCTCGCCCCAGTCTCCGGCCCGACCACAATTGTCCACCACAGCGGATTCAGATTGTTCATCTGAATCTTGTGATGCACTCTCGTGCGGCTGTCCAGCTGACGTAGACGCGGGTTTCTCCGAGCCCGAAGACCCGGCCCCCTTCGTCTCCTTGCTGCCACCAGGTTTAGGATCCGAAGATCCCTTGCCTTTAGCAACAAGCTTGCCAGCACTGGACTTTCCAACTCCCTTACCCTTTCCTCCCTTGCGGGAGGAACTGGAGCTAGAGCGCTCATCGCGGGCCGCTTTGTCCGCTGCAGCTTTTGCTGCAGCGGCTTCCCTGGCCGCGCGAGTCTTGCGTCTACCCCTACGGGCAGCGGAGCTACTTACAGGCTTTTCAGCCGGTTTATCTTCCACGGAGACAGGTTCCGTCGACTTTTTAGCCGGCTTCGCCTTCTCCGTGGCACGCCCTTCAGCGGCCTTTGCTCCTTCCGAGGAAGTAGCCGGCTCCACTGACTCCGTGGAAGCACCAGGGGTTTTGTCAACCTCCATAGCGCTCTCCGTAGCGGCGGGCGTATCTTGGCTAGTAGCAGGGGCTGGAGGTGCTACCACCGGGGCTTCTACCCTTGAGGGGGATACCACCGGTACAACATTCTCCGGGCCCTGACTAGCAACCCATCGATCCACTAACCCCTTCATAGCCAAAGCGCGTATGTCGGGATCAGGGATGTTCTGTAGTTCCCGGGTCCACCGGTCCCATGGACTGGCTGGAATACCCCCGGGAGCAGGAGGATCAGGTCTGCTAATTGGTTTCCCGCGGCCGCGACCAACGGGAGTCAACTTAGCTCGCTGAGCATCTCCTTTCTTCTCCGCTGCTTTCACCGGCGTAAACGTCGGTTTCGGCAAACGGGAAGCCTTGGGCTTAGCAGGAGTAGTTGAAACTGACTTCTGCCCGTACCCAGAGCTCTTCACATGGGAAAGGTCTAGTTTCCCACCTTTCGCGGAAGCAACTCGCCCAGAGCTTTCAGCCAAAACTGATGTCTTAGGCGAACCGGGTCCTGCCTCTGCCACCGAAGTGGAAGGGTTGGACTCTCCGCGCTGTGCTGACTGGGTGTCGTCTGGACCGGAATCCAGAGCACCCGAGTCACCACTGTGACTACCCCCTAGGGAGTCGTCACTGCCCAGGCCGACAGACGCACTGTCTCCCGAGCTCGCAAGGCCCTCGGCCGGAGCCGAGTCCTGCGGGACCACCTCTTCCTCCGCGGGAAGGGTGGCCTCCTCTTTGCGTTGCTCAGCCAGGCTGAACGCAGCAATACACTCCAGGGGCGTCACTGGGACGCCACTTGGCCAGAGTGATCTGTTCTCTGAGAACAATGCCTTATATACAGGCTGTTGACCCCAATTAAAAGAGGTCATGTCCTCGACCAATGAGAGGTGTTGAGACGTTCATCATCCGAGCGACTCCACGCCCCCTCGACCGCGAACTGATCAAAGACGCCGTTACGTGTCATTTGATTCGTTCTTTCACACTCTCCCAGCGGGTACAGACACCGGCCACGCTTCACTGCGCCAAGCCGAATCTATGCCCGTGGGGGTTTCCAATTCCATCTGACCACCATTACGCATCTCAAGAAGGTATAAGTTGATGATCGAGAGATTAAAAACCATCAAATTAGAACATTATGGCGAATAATGCAGCCTCTGGAGGGCCCCCTACGGGGAATCCCTTCGAGCAACGTCGGGACTGCTGCCATAAGTCCGTCTTTTATCAGGTTTCAACCGTCATCGCGTTCAATCAACCAACCTTAGGACTCACAGGTTTGGTCAGCGTTTACTTCTCGTTGTGTTATTTTCGACAACAATTACGCACCACTACTCTTTGTAGCTGACCGCAGCTTTGCCGTGTATTCGGGCGCTGCGGCGGGTGGTCGAATTGTTTTCCAATTCTATTTTCATTTTTACTGATCTTCCATGTTTCGTATACATAGAACGATCAGTAGGGCCTTTGTAGTCCTCCGCTTCGGGCTTCAAATCCTCCCAGTCTTTCTCTCTCGAGTCAGACGGGGGTATCTTTACCTTATGCGGACGACCCGACTTCCGCCGTGTTGGCGGAGGGCCCTTGCAACTCTTACCGGCTTTGACCCGGGACTTCCCTGCCCTGCGAGCGGGCTTCGCTGAAAGCGGTACCGGCTGGGGCGGGGACTCCGTGTTATCAAAGCCAGCTCTATTGCGCGTACAGTGCCATGTTCTCAATCGAGCAACATGCGACTTATAGCGCTTCCGTGTCCATTCATCTTCGATGACTACTGTCATTTCTGACAGCACTTCAACTATAACAAACGGACCATCCCAGTTTGGGGCGAGTTTTACATTCACCAAAGGTGTGTGATATCGTATCACTCGGTCTCCAACCTGGAACTTTCTCGGCTTTAGTCGAACATCATGTCCCGACCTCTGCCACTCCGCGGCTTTCTCTAGGCCTCGCCTTGCTCGGTAATAAGCCTCCACAAAGCGTTCCCGAAGTTTTTCCACGAACCCTATAGGGCAGGGTATCTCAGCGGAGACTCCCGGCACCCCATAGACAATGTCTGCGGGCATCACAATCTCTTCTCCGAAGACAAGTAGATTAGGTGAACACCCCGTACTAGAATGAATAGTACCATTGTAAGCGTGCGCTATAAATGGTGCTAACTCATCCCAGTTACTGCGGCTCTCATTGACCATAGTGCGCAAGCACTGTATCAACGTTCGATTGAACCGCTCTACCATCCCATCTGATTGAGGACGATACGGGTTGGTGCGTGTTTTCTTGATCTCTAATATTCTACACATTTCCTGCCAGATTTGAGACTCAAATTCTCTTCCCTGGTCAGTGTAAAATACTCAGAGCTCCGAAACATAGCACCCAATTCTTCACAAGTGCTTCCGCGCAGGTAGCAGCTTTGTGATCTTTCATGGGATAGATCTGCACATATTTTGTGTAGTAATCCATCACCACCATCATGCAGGTATTGCCGTCATCGGACTCATCGATACCAGAAATGATATCGAGAGCAATGCGGGCAAACCGGACTCCAAATAGCTCTTGTTGTAAGGGCATCTTCCCTATGCCTTCGCCGGGCTTAACCCTACAACCATCGCTCTATGTCGGCGTTCATTCCGGGCCAGTAGTAATGTCACTTTATTTTAGCGGCAGTCCTCTTTTTTCCGAAATGTGCCGAACTTCTATGCTCATGGCACAGAGTCAAAAGTCCAGGACGCAGTGCTATAGGTACAACCAACTGTAAATGTCTCCTTACTGGACACACTGTGGTTCTCATCCTATATAACATGTTATCCATCACAGTCAACTCTGCCCATTGACTACAGAGTATTTGGAACTCCCGGTTCTCTATTGAGAGTTCCTTTCCTCGTGGTCTATGGAGGCCATTCTTTACCAGTTTAATCAACCGGGACATATCCGGATAACTCTGTTGAGCTTCTCGGGTCTGTTCCAGTGTCCACTGATAAAACGCGGGATCAGGATTACCCATCTGGCGCAACGCAGCCAAGATAGCATCATGTTCCCCACAGTCTACACAGTCGGGTTGCCCACACTTACGCAATGGTCTCTGGGAGAGACTATCTGCGTTAATGTGTGATTTACCGGGTCTGTGTTCTATCTGACAGTTCTTAAGTCCGAATTCGGATAAAGCTGCCAGCCATCTTCCGATCATTCCTTCGGCGTCTTTAAAGTTAAAGAGCCATTTCAACGAGGAATGATCCGTACGTAACGTGAAATCTCCACCTCCGAGGAAGTGTCGATATTTCCTTACGTATACTACTACAGTGAGAAGTTCTCTCTTTGTAGTACACTAGTTCCGCTGTGCCTTATTCAAGCTATTACTTGCAAAAGCAATGGGAACTTCTACTCCGTTCTGTATCTGTGACAGTGCCGCTCCAATACTGTCATTGCTCGCGTCGGTATCAAGGATGAATCGACCCTGAGGCAATGGATAATGGAGGACCGGAGTCTCTTCAAACTTTCTCTTTAGTCCCGAAAAAGCTTCCTCGGCCGCGGAATTCCATAGAATATCCTTCGACTTTCCGGCTTTGTCTTGGACTACATACTGTTGCAAAGCATGGGCAGTTTCGGAAAAACCCGGGATAAAGTCACGATAATATGAACAGAATCCGAGGAAAGATCTTACTTCTTTTATATTCCGGGGTCGAGGCCATTTGGCCACTACATCCAACTTGGATGGGTCAGCGCGGATACCATCACCCGCAACTATCCTACCCAAGTACTCCACTGATCGTTTGAACAGTTTACATTTCTGAGGTTTGAGTTTCAAGCCGTAAGACTCTATAGGTTCAAAGACCTCCGCTAGGTTATTCAAACATTGTTCCACGGTTTTCCCGAAAACAATTATGTCGTCTAAATAAACCAAACATTTCTTCCACTGCAAGCCTCTCAGCATCTGATCCATCATGTACCAGTATCAGTACCATCCTTCTTAGTAACCATCACCACAGGGCTGGCCCAAGGGCTTTCGCTGGGTATGATCACATCTTGAGAAAGCATTTTCCGTAACTCCTCTTCCAAAGCTTCCCGCTTTATGGGCGGTAGTCTCCGGTAGGGTAGTCTAAATGGAATGTTTCCCTCTGTATCTATGTGGTGCTCTGCACGATCAGTTCTACCCAATGGGTCTCCTGGCCGCGCAAAGATCTTATTCCACCTTCCTAGCATAACTCTTAATTCCCGTTGCTCCGCGCTTGTTAGGGCATCTGCAGCAGTGATCAGAGTTTCTAGGGTCTCGTGCAGAACTGCAAACCCGGGATCTTTTTCCGAGTTTGTGTTCACGCACCCAATCTTCTCTTCCCTCGGGTCATTGTTGATAGATGAAATACCTAGAGGACGGACCTCCATTGTATCTACGGAATTAGCCAATATTACTCGGCCAACAACGTCACCTTTCTTCAACACTATCCTCCCCGTAGTATGATTACTCACGGGTATAGATCCTATCCAAGCTCCACCCATAAGGGTGTCCCATGCCTGTAATCCTTTGTCTGGAAATAACATCGGATCAGGCTCAAACATAGCATCTGCCAACGGCAAGTCACCTTCCCCAGCTATTAGCACATTTACCATCTGCTGAGGGGCGATGCTTACATCCTGCCTGACAGAGACCACTGAGGAAATCCGTCTACAGGAACATTCTACTTCCAGCTGTTCCGGGTGTTTAATCCGAAGCAGGCCTTGCTGAAGGTCCAATGACACTCCATACAACGCTTGGAAGTCTATTCCGATTATTCCATTCTCTTAGATATCACTGAGTATGGGACTCCACACTAATTCAGTGTTACCTACTGAGATCGGGATAATCACTTTGCCGTAGCACTTCAACGGAGTACCATTAGCAGCCCTTGCACTTGCTTCCGAAACTTTACATTCCGGATCAAATTCAAAAGTCTTATATAAACTGTGGTTCAACACAGAGCGGCTTGCTCCCGTATCAACCAACAAATCTTCTTTCAACCCCTGAATTCTCACAGGCACATACCATCGTCTCCCCCCTAGAGGAGAAGGCTGCTGAATAAACTGGGAAATAACATCGAGGGTGCCGAGGTCCCATCCACGCTGGCGTAACCATTGTAAGCAGGGATGTCTAGGAGATAGATAGCGAGAACAAATTGTAGCAATCTGACTCGAAATCTCTTCTTCTCTGGTCCGAGTAAGATTCACTTTACTCGCTGGTTCTCCAGTTTGTGTACTCAGGCATACAGTTGCAGGGGCTACTGTCTCGCCACTTACCGTAGCCCATTCTAGTTTACCGGATCCTCATGAGGGGAAGGCAAAGCTAGAGGACCGTCTGTGGTTTCTACAGCAGCCAGCTTCTGGGGACATTCCGGAGAAATGTGCCCAGTCTTTCCGCACTGCCAACAACGTCGAGTATCTAATTGGTTTTTCTCCAATTGCGATAACCTTTCGTTGATCTGCAGCAACAATTCCGTAACAGTAGGTGATTCCTTGGAATCTTTACCCACGGCCTGTTCTGTCACCTGAGGGTTCCCATTCCTGGGCCTCCCTGGATTCAACCGGCCACGGCCCCTACCGCGGAAACTACGGCGTCCGAGTACCATTGACCGCATTGCGGAGAGTACATCCTCCATTTCGGGGTCGCTGGTTTCTTCGGTCGCCAACTCATCCTGTTCCCAGGATGGCGTTAGCATGGCAACCCGGGTTTTACTCGCAGGTTTTCCATACTGTCCAAACAGAGCACACCTTTGTTCATAGGCGTCCACTATTTTCAACACCTGTATGAGGGTCATACCAGGCTCCCATTTCGAGACCACCTCTGTGCGGATGTCCTCGTCTCTGAGACCCTTCACAAACTGAGTTTGTAGATCCTCATGCAGTGCCGGTGAGTCCAGTCGAGTACCGGGGTAAACCTCCATCAGCAATTGCTGTAAGGCTAACCCGTAAGCACGGGCGGACTCTTCTTTACCCTGTATCCGACTTAGAAAAGTCGAACGAGGGTTCAGCGTTACTAGCTGCCCACAGTAATAGGACGCCACTTCTACAAGGGCATCCCATCCATGCGTAGCTGAACGCCGGTAGGCGCGTAAAGCAGCCTCACCGGGTCCATCGCGCAACGCTCTCATGAGGTACAGCAATGCATCGGTAGTACTCCACCCATTGCACTGGACATCCTCACAGAACCCGGCAAACCAGTGTTCCCACACCATTCCTTTACCAAAAGGCTTCGGAACAATGGCGTTACGTCTGGCCGTTTCTGCCGGTCTCACAATCGGGACATCCCTAGCCTGTGCTAGAGATCGATTGAACACCCGATCCGCGTTACTCTCCGCAAGCACAGGGTTTAGTCCTAATTCAGCTATCGCGGAATTAGACGGTACTCCCCTATCACTAGCATGCGTAGAGTCTCTCAGAGAGTCCATTGGGGAAGCAAAGTTCACCATCGGAGGTCTCCGATCTATGAGATGTTGAATGCAGCCGAGTCGGACACATTACAGAACAAACAAAGAGATAAGCTAGGTTTCCTATCCATAGAGTATAGGTCCGTGATTATGCCCTGAAGTGCTGATTCCACCAACACACAAGATATAACGATATTAGTCACGATTTGGTTGTCTTGCTGAATCTTGCTAGGTTTTAAATAATCGCGTGCATATTTGCCGCGATGCATCGGTCTGGTTAAGCACCTCTGCCGCATTGTGGCATTTCTTGATAGGTCGGCAATGGCTCTTGAGGTGTCACCGTGGTGGAGTACCATAATATACACTCAACATCATGAAAGAGTACACATATCATTGCGCGCGACGTATCACGACAAAGGAGTTATGACATATCGTGACACTGTAGGATTTAACCAGATATACCACGGCAAATCCATTGAGTTGGTGGAACCAGCCCTTTATGGCAGCGTATGTTCCGGAGTCCTCCCTGATCCTGCTGACCACTGGAGCACACAGCGTGCTGGACGAATACAAGACACTATGCTTCATAAACTGCATGCTTTTTAAATTGTACCCTATGCTTCATTTTCGCAAGATAGCGCGGTGGCCGCTGGTGTATGGCTTTCATTTAATACCAGATTTGTGCCAAAATATTGATTATTTGCGGAACTGGAGGGAATTTTCGTTTGCGAAATAGGTGGAAGCCTTAGTAGATGGCAGGTCACGCCTACTGCTTAGTCCAATCCCGTGAAAATCAATCGATTTTTCACACAATTATGACATTTTTCAATCGTCAGACTTGGGTTTGGTTAGGTTTCGAAACCAGCCCCTCACTGGGTAAATCCATAAAATTGAAGGGGTAGCTAGGAACATGGCAAAACATAGTGTCAGACAGTGACAGAACCTAGTGTCCATCGTTCCCCATCCCCCATCCATTTGAAAACCGAAGTTTGCTGAAAATGAAGCATAGTGTCCAGGACCGTGTCCAGACTCCCACTGGAACCCAGCGCTGCTAGTCATCAGGGCCCTGTTTTTAGTCACGGTCACCATGTGCACTGTCAGCTGTGACATCGCTGGTGTGAACAAACATTTCCCAGGAGTCTCTATAAGGATCTACAGAGGTTCTACTCAGTAAAAGACTATTTTTTTTTTTTTTTTTTTTTTTGATTATCAAGGTTTCGCCGTAATCGGCTTATCAGCCCATCTTAATAAGCTTTGTGGGTGACAAGGCGATCAGACAGAAGAGAACTAGAGTAAAGTCCGAACTTGAATACTCAAAAGTTAAATCCTACAGTAACCAATGACTTTAAGGCCTCTAATGACTAATCAATGGATTTTAAAGACATAATCAAGGGATATCGTTTCTGACAGCTTTGAAACAATAGCTAGTCGTATACTGTGGCCCCATACATTTTCAATGGCGACTCTGTATTAAACGAATAATAAAAAGATAGGTCTTACCTAACTGGTGCAGCGCGCGTCCCATGTTGTAGTAAGTCTCCTGACACTCTCCTCGAAGTTCCATGTACTGGTTAAGAAAGGCACAGCCCTGCAGATACCATAAAACCATCAAATAAGAAATGATCTCTTAGCCACGCAGTCTTTTCGATTGAATAATATGGGACAAATATTATGTATCTGGCGAGTATTACATATACCAGAGACTAACATTGATCAATACAGTATTTACCAAAGAAGACTACCCTTTATTCATTAATAACGGGGGGGGGGGGTATAACAACATCAATATGGTGAGCAATAAAAATGCATTATTCTGCTACTAACCACCTCGATCCATGAACATATTTCTTTTGCATGTAAGTTTTTCTGTTTACCCCCATTAGATGCACATTAAAACAAAAATCGCAACCATAAAAACCATTAAATAAGAAATACTCTCTTAGCCACGCATTCTTTCCGATTGAGTAATATGGGACACATATTATGGATATTATGGGAAGAAGTCATCGGAATAAAGTTAACACATATGTATTGCCTCATCTGTAGTTAACGAGGCAGTGCTCTGCGGTGAAGTGATCATATAAGTGATCCACTGCAGCGGATTCTGGGACGGTTCAGGGGCAATCATTTGGTCACAGGTTGATTGGTGCTTAATTGCCTCCTACCTGTGGTAGTAGAACTGTAGTGGAGCTAGGGCCATGATCATCCGCGCATACTTGACTAGCGATCGCTATAGAATCTCCACTGATTTTTTACCATTTATTTTACTGCTCACGCTACCATCGCCCCATTCAGAGGCAACTTCCCTGTTTTTAGCTTGGTTTGACCGCTCACGAAACAGGGAAATATTGCTTAAGACGTCATTAGAAATTTCAGATTTGGTGCCCCCTCAAATAACCCTAGTACGCGTTCCCCATTGACTGGTCCCCACCTCCACCGCAACGGACGCGGTCAGGGAGAGTGGAGCAAGAGCTCCGAACCAGCGAGGAGGGACTGATAGAAAATATTTCTTGCGGGAGTGGAGAACTAATGGAGCAACACCACCGATTATAGTAAGATAGGGGTATGAACAACACGGTACAACTTGGTGAAGAACATGGGACGAATGGGGGAGAACATGGATCCGCGCAATGGAGAACAGCCTTTCTTTAGATATATAATACGATATTTACTCTAACTGTATTAATTAGATTGTGATTGCAAATGATTCATGTAATGCAGTACAGTACAATACCTGATTATCAGATTGTCAGTGCAACTGAGTTATTATTTTATATTCTTAGTATGACAATTCTGTGTTATTATGCTCTATTATGTATATCTATTAAATTGAATATATGGCTAATATTTATAATATTACTAAATCAAACAAAAAGGTATCCACTGAAGCCATCGTTAGAGCTATGAATGAGGATTCTATCTGTAAACTGTCCACTAGGATATAGCATAATTCAACTATCCAGTCCAGGTCGGCCCAACTCTCATTTGATTATAGAGGATATTCAATCATCTTCATCTCATTTCCTCATATTCAACCACCGGACTATCAGAATGTACTACCTAGAACTACTTATCGATGAAGCAAAATGCAATATGATTGTATACCCACATCAGAGTGCCCGAATGAAAGAAAGGCAGCTATGCCGAATTCGGTGTTAAAAATGTATGAACCATTTTCCCTAATAAAAAGTACCAAAAAAAAAAAAAATTAGAGGTGCACGGAGGGGAGAAGTCATATTTTACTGGCTCCCTTCTGATTTGGAGTATTAAGAGAACATAGTCGTGAAAACCACGTTTTTTTAAAATGTATAATCTGTTTACTGACAATAACTGTGGAATTATGCTATTTCCATAGAAGCCAGTTGATCGAGAAGGACAAGAAAGCATCACTCACCTGTATGATGAGGGAGTGACGACAGGTCGAGAACTTCTGACATGCCATGTGGATGAAGGTATTACCGATACAGAGTATGATCAGTGGGTCCTTGGTGTCTTGACGGAAGGCACACACATACTCACCTATAACAGACATAAACATTAACAACATTTATTTTTTATCTATGTGGTTTTAAGAAATTCTAACTTGACGAACTGGTTATTGAACTACAGCAACATTCACAGTGGTAGCACAGTGCTGTTCAGTCGTGTCTTCGCTAGCTCTGTCCAAAACATCTATATGGTTCTAAATACAACCAGCTGTCCTGCCTCTATGCATGTGTGTTGATTCATTCACCAGGATGTAATAAAGCATTTATCAAGAGTGACCTGGTACTGATCTCCAAAACTATATCTAAAATTGTCTCTACTCAAATTGGTTATGGTTTTATTAAAAAATAGAAGAAATTAACCAGGTTGTCCCTCACTCAGAATCCCTCTGTCCCACTTGAGTAATCGCTCTTAGGCAGACCACATAACACGGTTCATAATGACATAAATCCTTTATGTGGGCCTTGATTTTGTAACCTGGACAAAATACTTATATCTGAGCTTTTTATGCATATTTCAATTCCCCCCCCCCCCCCCCCCCCTCTAATGATGCCTGGTGAGCTGTTTTGTAGTGAAACCTTGGATATAACGCCTAACTTGGGGATTCCCCTAGCCCCTATTTAGATCCATCTGGATTTAACTTCAGTGACCTCACATTTTTTTTATGGTTGCCCTACTTCCCACTTCCTGAGAGACGCTGGAGTTCCTGTTTCTTTGTCTGTGTATTTTTTTATGACTCGGTAGGCTAGTTACGTCCTTTTGAGTTCCTGGCAACGTCATCAGTTGTGATGTCATAACCATTACGCACGCCATGGTAACGACAACGGTGGAGTTCTTTTCCCATTTCAAGGAAGCATTTAGCTGCAGGCGCCAAACAAAAGGAATCTAATTAGGTTTATGTGGCAGTTGGCCGTTCAACTGTAATGTGGCGTCAGCCGTTGAGTGTGTACTGTTCCACCCACCAATTTCTATACCCGCCTGACAGACATTGACTACACAAGAGCACTGCCACTGTCTTTAACTCATCAGTGTGCCTCGTAGAACAGGCCCTAAACAGGGAAATTCTATGAAGGTGGCTATACGCCCCTTTCTCCTAATTTTAAAATAATCAATTTTGAGCTGATACTGAACTTCCCCTTGAGAAAAGTTTGTATTGCTGGTTTGTAAATTCGCACTCTGCACGACACGTACATTTGATGTTATGTTTAGAACCATTCTATGTACTTATGTACTTACCAAGGGCGTGCTTGTAGGAGCCAGCGACCATTGCATTGTGTCCGTTCAGGATGCCCAGGGCGTGGTGGTCGGGATGCTGTTGATAACGCATACACATGGGTCTGAGATTAGTTGTTACACACTAAGGTCAGCCCTATACCAATGAAGGGGATAGACATAGTGTAACCTGCCCAACTGTAACGCTCATCACTTCTATTAACACAACACGAAATCAAATCCATCAACTGGATGTACATTGCAACCCTACAGGATTACATGATTGATTTTATTGAATGGGTTGTCATTTGAGAAAGAACAAGAAGAACAATGAACAACATGAAAGTGATCGATCTTGAAAACATTCAGAGGAAGGGAATGATATATATATACTAATGGTACTGTGGCTTCCTAATAGGTTTAATAACATTGTAGCATCAGTTACCACGTTATCTATTATGATAAACAATCAAGTACCAATAGGATATATGTATACTTGAATCCACTTTACCTTGATTATGAGGCGTAGGCAGTAGCGGTTATGTCGGATGTCCTGAGACATGCTGATTACTTGAGTGAACAGGTTCCATGCCCGGTTATTATCCAGTTGCTGTAGATAGAAAGATGCTATTCTTAGGAGAATTAAGATTTTAGAAAGAGACCTCTAACAAAATACCCTTCTATTCATAAACAATATCTATCGTAAGTGTACATTTGAAATAGAATCATTGGCCTCTGAAAGGCCAAATGAGCGGGTGGACGCATACACCTGTTAATACAACCGAGGGAGCTAGTCTTACCTTGACGCAGATTTCTCTGATAAAGTTGTAAGCGAAGTGGCTGGTTTTATTGAGGAGGCAGGCAGTGAGACAGATGAAGTCAGTCTCTAGTGCAAGGTTGGTGTCGTTCATGAAGAGCGGACTCATGAGCGCCGTGATGCTCAGCTCCATGAGGTCGTTGAATCGTCGGTGTGAGACCAATACTTGCCCCAACTACAGAGACAAGGAGAAATGAGAAACGAGGGGCCTGTCACTGCTGGTAATTTCACATTCTTCAAGGAATATGACAGTTTAATATCTATCCTAAGTATATATTAAAGAGATATCTGGTTCAAAACATTATAAGCGCAAGCCTGCCCAGTGTTAACGTCGGTGGCCGCTAAGGTCTGTTCCGAGAAAGCTGAATACCAAGTTATACCTCTGATGCGCGCCTTCCTTTCCGTTTGATGCCTTATTCCTCCTTTTATATGAAGCTGCTCTCTCAACAAAGATAACTAGTAACACATTCGCCGAGTCAACCTGGAAGTAGGTGGCGCTTCGAACCCCCTCCGCGGCCATCTTGGCAAGGGACCCATGCAGTGCTAGGCCTATGGCGAATTCAAACGTTCATTTCTGATATAATTTGATATCTGGGGATGTGTTACCTAACCCTTAAGTCAATCTTTTGACAAGACAAGACCTCCCTGGCAGTTTCAGATCAAATCATTACGTGATGGCCTCAGTTTAGCCTTTGAACACGATGTCAACAAATCATCGAAACGGCCGATTTACTTCGAGTTGGCACGTTTAAATCATGTCTAGATGTTGGAAATAATCCTATTTAAATGATTACATCTACAGATTGCACATTAGAACGTCGGAAACAATATTTTTTCACCTTTTAACACTCTGACAGCGCTTTGTGGTCACCAGCAATATGGCGGACCTTGTCCGTTGTCAGGGAAATTTGCATATATTGGAGGGTATTTTAAACCAGAAGTCACCAGATGACTCGGAGAATATAAGCGTTGGTGTTTAGCTAAATACCTCTCCTTCTTTATTTCTCAGCGCTGGTTCTCGACAGGGCGCCGGTGATAATTTTCTTCATGTCTCCTTAGACAAGCGCAGGCCCACAAAAAAGGCTTCCACACAAATCCCTGTTGGTACCATGTCAGCTTAGCTGACAAGCTAACAGTTTCTATATACAATGTAGCTGATGTAGAAATGTATCGTAGGCAATTACCACCAAAAATGAAGGAATGCATCCAACAATTTGTTCTACATCCCTTCCTTCATCTCCACTGGGCATTATTTCGATGCTACTGAAAGCGTTGTCTTAACTTAGATCTCACTTGTATGTGTAAGTCATATACTAATTCTTTATTGTCGAAATCTGAATAATTAAAAGCAAACCTTTAATACGATATACTTACTTTCATGTACAGCTCCCATAAATCTTCTACAGCAACTGTGTTATCCAGCAACATACATGAAGCTACAGTATAGAGATTAAAAGGTAAATTAGTCAACCAAAAATATATACACCTGCTTAAAAAAATATTGTCCGTTTTGTTTACAGGGTTCCTACATAGACAGCCCAATAAAATTCCAGGCTTTTTCCAGGCTATCTTTTTTTTCAGGCATAACTGGTCACTGTTTTTAAAACCATGTCTGATTCACCACCAAATTTAGTTAACTTTTTCTTTATCTACCTTACTACCTATGGAATTTCAGTGGTTTGCGATAGATATCTTAAAAATTCTTTTTTGTTGTTGCCACTTTTAAATATGAATACAAATATTCAAATATTATTAGCAATTTGCTTTTACAGGTTTTCCAGGCTCTGTACGAACCCTGTGTTTAACGCCTCTTGGCAATCTGACAGGGTATAGGGATTATTATGTAAAGGATGCCTCCCACCGTGCACCATTTAAGGTGAGGATTTGGGTACAGGTGAGATATCAGTTACCAGCTTACAAACATTTATTTTTAATTAACACATGGAATGGAACAACAATCAAGAACTAATTGTGTGACACTTGGTCAGCCCCAATGACTTTATAGCACCCACGTGTGCTGCATCAGTAGTATCAAACGTCAGCCGAATACGCCCGTGATAAACGATCCGTTCTGAGTCTGTATGTGTATCTAATAGCGATAAAGCGGGATACGGAGTGTTTGCATACCGTCCTTAATCCTCTGGTCCAGACTCGACCCGATCACACACCGTAAGGCATAAATTCGATGTTTTATGCTCCGGTTACTGAGAATAACTGCAAACGAAAAGTACCCACAGTTATCAACATCACATCACATAATTCCTGTGCTCTACACTCTTAGACCGATTTCGGCTCTAAGTTACTCTTTATGATTAAATAGTTTACGTGTAGATGTCTTTACACGATTTGAAATACAATAGGAGAAAAACCAAATGCAGTATATTATTTATTCAAAGATGGACGAGTATGTAACATATCTGAAAAATGAATATAAATTACTTCATAATTTCGAGCATAATATCATTATCTAGCTCTGCTTCACTAATTAAATCGTATGTAAGTCTGAGGAAAACAGGAATTACAATGTTGTTTAGACCATGAAGATTGGTGTATTTATCCTTTTGAGAATGCCCTTTTACTTATCTCCTATGGTCACAACCTTTTCAGATATTCATTATGTAGTAAAATTGGCTGATATAAATTACCTGCTAAATGAGACTTCTTAAAAATATCTCTAAAGTGTCCAAATAGAACTTGCACAGCGCACTCGATGAACTCCTCGGTCTTATCTTGAGAGAACAACAAGTTACACCTCGGCAACATCAGACGCAGATCCTGAAAATAGCGTAATAAACAGAATTTATATTTAATTTTTTTTTTAAATATATCACAAATCGGCGAATAATCGAAGATCTCCGTTTGATAGGTTCATTCATCATAAATATCTTAAACTGCAATATTACTAATTCAAATCAGAATAACTATATAAAGCTGCACAAAGTCATGCATATCATTTCAAATAAAGATTGTATACATAAAAATATAAACTATTCATTAGTTTTATTTACATGATCCACATTTTTTTTTTCAGAAAATCCACTCAGACTTACAATTCCTCTTGGAACTGCTCCAGCCTGTGGTCCATCTATTTTTGGGAGAACGAAAAATGACAAAAGTTAAGATATCAAAAAGAAAGATCAATTTTCCCTTCATTTGAAACTATTGATTTGCTTCTTAAAATATCAAGGTGCGATATAGGGGAAATACAATGCTGAGCTAATTACGTAAATCTACGACTTTCTTATGTCTACCAAAATCGCCTTAAACTAACAAAGCTTACCTTGAGAAAGACCCATATCAAGGATTAGCCCTGGATCATTTACTATTCAATTTCGAGGAAATTTAGGCTGTCAGACTGGGCCAAACTCACTTACTTTGTACGAGTAAATCGGGGCATTTTTACACCCCCAAGTATGAATTATCATTACGTCTCGTAGTAGTAAACGTGCTCAGCAGAAAACCATGGAGCATGCTCACCTTGGTCAAGCACTCGGAGAGCCTCCTCGTGTTCGCCGAGCTGCTGTCGGAGCGCACTGAGCAGAACGCGAGCCTCCATGTGAGTGGGCGCGAGCAGCACGACGCGCTCGTAAGCCTCGGCCGCCGCCTGCAGCTCACTCAGCGCGTTAAGACACTCGGCGAACCGCAGCCACACAGCCGCCTGGAAAGAGCCACACATCCGATTAATACCTTCGCAAAGACAAACTGATTCTAATGAGCATTCGTGCTTGAGGAAGAATTCCGAAACTTAAAGGAAACAAGAGCTAAGTATGCATTTTAAAGATAGAAATATTGACCAAATTAGCAGGTGGACGCATTTAAAACTCAGGGAGGGAGGGAGGGAGGGAGGGAGGGAGGGAGGGAGGGAGGGAGGGAGGGAGGAGGGAGGGAGGGAGGGAGGGAGGGAGGGAGGGAGGGAGGGAGGGAGGGAGGGGAGGGAGGGAGGGAGGGAGGGAGGGAGGGAGGGAGGGAGGGAGGGAGGGAGGGAGGGAGGGAGGGAGGGAGGGAGGGAGGGAGGGAGGGAGGGAGGGAGGGAGGGAGGGAGGGAGGGAGGGAGGGAGGGAGGGAGGGAGGGAGGGAGGGAGGAGGGAGGGAGGGAGGGAGGGAGGGAGGGAGGGAGGGAGGGAGGGAGGGAGGGAGGGAGGGAGGGAGGGAGGGAGGGAGGGAGGGAGGGAGGGAGGGAGGGAGGGAGGGAGGGAGGGAGGGAGGGAGGGAGGGAGGGAGGGAGGGAGGGAGGGAGGGAGGGAGGGAGGGAGGGAGGGAGGGAGGGAGGGAGGGAGGGAGGGAGGAGGGAGGGAGGGAGGGAGGGAGGGAGGGAGGGAGGGAGGGAGGGAGGGAGGGAGGGAGGGAGGGAGGGAGGGAGGGAGGGAGGGAGGGAGGGAGGGCATCCATGAATAGGGAAGGGCCTGCATTGATTGGCTATTTAAAGGCCTACTACTCTGTGAACTCAGAAGTTCATGGATCAGTGCACACATATATTTAGCTACCTGTAGAGGATTTAATTGGCATTCACTAATGTCATACCTATATATAAATCGTTTTGCTTCATGGTGATCCTTCATGGATGAGTGCACACAGACCTGTCTTCATGCTCCCTAGCCATGTGGGGGACACAACTTTGTTTCTATGTACACCAATAAAATAGGTCAAGCCAATATCTGGTGGTAAATGACATTACAAATGATTTTACAAAAGAATATCATTTGACTAGGTCTTGACTGATTCCTACAACAAAATTATGAACCATTTTGACTTCAGTTTATGTGTAAATATGCTGAATAAACCATCCTCTCAAACACCTGATGCCTCCCCCCTCCTATTATGAGATTTGGCAAAAAAACATGAATAGCACATTAAATATACATTTCACCTAAATAATGACACTTCCTAGAGTGTAAGCAACTGTCAGTGCCACTTATGGAGATGGTAAATGTTAGACCAATGCTCACTGTAAATCAATATTGAGTAAACATCTGTTTGAGCATGCCCATTTCACTGAAAATCCCCCCCCCCCCCCACTTTCAACAAATACTTGAATATCTCTGTAAGTATTGAATTTACTTAGAAAATTACACTTCCTAGCACCTACTGTTTTTCATTCTCTTTCATATGAGGCACATCATATTCTGATTCAACCAGTTTAAGGGGTAGAAATATGTCCATAAAGGAGTTCTTAAAAATGGACCTGTGACTACAAAGGTCCCCCCCCCCCCCTCCCTAAACTGAATTCACTTTCTTTTTAAATCCACCATAAAACCTTCTTTTCAAAACAGAAATTTTATTCCTTTCTGTACTTAGTGAGCTATAAAAAGCAAGAATGTGGTCAGGTAACCAAGTGACTTTACAAGCAGTTGTACTATAGTAGGCTATAGCCATAACCTAAAGACCAACCGTCCACTTGCTAATAATTCATCTTACTTTGGAACAGAATGGTTATGAATCGATATATTTTCTTGTGTTGCCAGAGTATGCAAAATGCCGGGATTCAGTCTTTTGTTGGAAAACTTGCATCCCTGATTACAGGTATATTGTAAGCGATTAATGGTACCACTACTTCTTTTTGGTGGATGTTGCTGCATGGGAGGGACTGAGTAAACGTAGAAATCGAGTTGGTGTCAGCTACAGCATATGGCTGAGGGTCTGTGAGAAGGTTTAAAACAATTTTTATTGGCGTGGATGATAATTTCATCTTTACTTTATATATTGAAAAAGCAAAAGTGGATTTCCATTGGAAAAGTGGATAACTGCCATCTCTGATATTTCCCCCTGAATTTTGATTTAGATTACGAAGTCGGACATATAGGAGTATGAAAGGGTGAATATTTACATGTTAAGTCTTATAAAGAGTGTTACGACTACGCCAATAGAATGCCTAGAAGTCAATAATAATTGTAAACTGTCACTGATGCTGAGCTACGGGATTTCCTAGACTTACCAGATTGTATTTCTCCGAGTGGCAGAGCGCATGGAGGAAAGGCTTGGCGTCGGCATAGTCACCACAATCCATGTAGGCCTCGGCGACGTCCAGGTACAGGTCCCCCACCTCCTCCGGACTCTCCAGCAGTAGGAGGTCTACTAGCGCCTGCCGAATGCAAACCGACATCTTACTCTCACGTGAACACTCCACCCATACAACATCTATCCTAATCCCTCTTAATTTGTAATACTCCATGATCAGTTTGTGCTTCTTAACAAATGTGGGTGTTCTCGATAGCAAGTATCGTATATGACAAATGATATCCGGATTAGTTCATGTAGTGCACCCTATAGTATTTTGGCAACACTTTGAAATGCAATGGACATATTGAGTTGTATGTTGTTTATAAATCATTCCAGATCAAAACGTATTGCATACCCCCTATGGATAGAGCTAGATCTGTTAAAATCGACACTAACCCATAAAATCGTTTTCATCCATTGATTGCCTTATAGTTGGACGTCTTTAGCACTACATCAAGATTTATTCACTACGTTACTACTTGGGAAAGACGTTGTACAACAGAATGCTTTGCCTCATCAACTAGTCTTTACTGTCGAAATGATGGGTTGTTACTTGATTACTTAAAGCTGAGACTGACTTCCAGTATTGAAATAACAAAAATAGATGATATTTTGAATGACATTGTCTTTGTGAGAGAATCTCATAATCGTACGTACATGGTGACACGCGAGGAACCGCCTGTGAATAAGACAGATCACCAGCTTTATCCTCAGATCAATAGGGAATTCCTCCGGAATGACCGCCCTGAAAGAGCAATAATAACGCGGGATTTAAGGTTAAACTTGACTAATCTTTAATTCATAGGAAAGACATTTCACTTTAAAAAATACAAAACATAAGCTCATTTACAGGGAAAGCAATATATAAGATGTTGGCATAAGGGAGAGGGAGAGGGGAGAGGGGCTGAGGGAGACAAAGAGGCATAGATCCTAACGGGATGGCCACTACTGGGCTTCTACACTCCTCACTAAATACACTTGCATTATTGCCCTTATGAAGGAACGTTGTTACAATGTAGTTCTGAAACGTCAGGCCAGAATTTAATCAGAAGTCCGCCGGGACGTCCTAATCACTTTACGGTAGTCTTAATCTCTTAGACTTTAAAATAGACATAAATCGATTAGAAAACCTGCAAAACTGGTACGACAAGATTATCACAAAAACTTTCATTGTACTGTTTTATTGCTACAGGGTCCATCAAAACATATGTGTAGCGATCGCATTGCAGCAATGTGTCCTATGTTTAGGAGAAAATATATGAAAGACTCACTCGATGGGTTCCTTCGTGTCTGTTGGGACTTTTGCCTCTCCCGATTCGCTCGCCGATATGATTACGCCCCCTGACATGTGGAGCTGAAGGCCACAGTGCTGAATGAGCACCTCGATTGGTTTATTGTATTCCTTAGCCAACGTGTACAACTCGAGTAGCATGTTTATATCTGGAATAAAATGAAGCATTGCCCATCACACTTGGACTAAAGCAATACCATGACGTGCACTGATATAACAGCTTAGCCAAGTAGTTTGTTTGTTTGTTTGCGTAGTTTTACGTCTCGGTAGGCAAGTTACGTCCTTTTGAGACTGACTCATTGGTTGACCTATCTGGTTCTTGAAAGGTATATTAACTCAACTTTGGTCTACTTGTAGCAGTGGGACCTTACGCCCATTTTATACTTAGCCAAGTAGATATCTAGATCTAGTGATTAGAAAATAATGCACCCTGTTTAACGACTGTGTCCTCCATGAGTTAACTAATTATTAAGGATCACTGAGGAGATCCTATTTATCGTGTTGGGACATAACCGGGAGGGAGGCAATACGAATCTGAGAACAACAGAAACTTCTACCGGCTTGCGCTTGTCTCTTTATA
Source organism: Alentia gelatinosa (assembly GCA_950022655.1). Taxonomy (NCBI): domain Eukaryota; kingdom Metazoa; phylum Annelida; class Polychaeta; order Phyllodocida; family Polynoidae; genus Alentia; species Alentia gelatinosa. Next base: position 142,418,017 of record OX465579.1, read on the forward strand.
CCTACCTTCAGCGCTAACGTACTGTGGGTGCTTTTTAATGGCTTCCTCCATTGTTTCTATGGCCTTGGAGGCCTGGTCCAACTTATGATATGACTGGAATATAAAAAGCATGATAATAAAACAGAGCCGCCAATCGCGGGAATGCTGAAAGGCTGTCCTGATCTTAGTATTAATATTAACAACCAAATGATATCTACATGTATGCACTACAAATACCTTGGTGTCACAGTTGACAGCATCTTGTGTTGGTCACCACACACGAGTCAAATGATTAAAGGTATCAGTGGCAGACCGTTTTAATTTTCTAAACTACGTCACTGTCTAACCCTTGAAGCTGCCAAAAGAGTTTACATAGGAAGTATAATTCCACTATTTGAATACTGTTCTTTTCTGTTCGAGAGTTACAAAAACAAGACCAAATGTTTATTGAAAGACTCCATCACAGAGGAATGCGTATCGCACTCAATAAGGGCTATGGTCAAGTGGCTATCGCTGACCTAAACAGACAATGTGACATTCTCCCTCTATGTAAAAGACGCAAGAAGCAACTTTTGGTATTGATGTACAGAAACCGTCTAAACCCCGTGGGCAGTTTCCACTGAAAGAATTACAAGATCAAACGACAAAATCAATTTCAAATTGGAAAGGACCAAAAGTGAACTAGTACAACGCTCGCCGTACTACAGAGTAGCAGGATGGAACAGTTTGCCTGCCTCGATCCAGGTGATTAATGAGATTGACGAATTCAAAAAAGTGATCACTGACAGAATATCAGCAGCATAATTTTCAATGTTCAATAATCCATCCCATAGACGATCTTCATTATCACTCTCACTAACTTTTTTCCTAGTGTACTTAATTTCTTTGACTTCGATGTACTTGTGTCTACCGGATTGATTGTATCTTGACCGTTTGTTTTATCTGAAAAACTCCCTTCCATGAGAGATACTCCTAATAATAAAAAAATCAATAAAAAAAAAGTCACAGTGATAATTTAGGACGGTTACAGATTTTGAAGCTGTTTTCTAAAATTGGTTACTGTTTGAAATGAATGCCAAGGAGTACCACAGCCTATTGTTGCATACCTAAGCATTCAAAAAGCTCGTTTGGTAGAAAATGCTATTATACTACATATATCTGTTTAGCGAACCCTTAGTATCATTCAAAGACTTCCAAGTCATCATCTAATCCCACTAAGCTAATGGGTAACCTGTAACAGAATACTTTTTAAATATCAGCCTCTGAAGCTACATTCTAAATATCTTGTGTCATTACAAATGTGATGTTGACAACAGTGTATGGTGATACCAGTTGTTGACAGTGTGACATCATGATTACAGGGGCTGTTTCCCAATTTTGGTGTGATATTTTGAGGGGGAATCCTTTTGTTTAGGATTCCCATAGTGGTTTTCCAAGGTGCTCCTCAGGCTCAACATAGTGGCAGACAGCTAACAACTGTTGTTAGGAGTCTTTCTGGGTCACTGGGTGGTACTGTCTTCAGGTTAGACAGAGAGAATAGAATTAACTTGATGTTTTTGTGTGTGAACAAGGTCAGCTTTATTAGATGATAGACAAATAGGGTTTTTCTGTCAGTGTCACCCTACAACTAAGTTGTTGTTGAGTGTGGGGTGATATAAAACTGCTGTGAGTTTAACAGAGTGGTCCTTTAATCGAAAAGTTTTTCATGATATGCTATATACATGTATGTAGAAAATCCCCTACCAACTTGGAAAAGTGTACAATTTTTTCTCTTTTTTTTCAAAGGAGAATTAATTCAAAATTAATCTTTGAAATATAATCTACAACTGGCGTGTGATATAATTTTTCAATTAAATCATAGATTAGTGCAAGTAGCTCGGCTTCCTTTAGTGAAAAGCATAGATACCAAATTTGATGCAGCATTAGCAGCAATATCACAGGAAGCCATACGCGAGTAAAAATTCAATTCCACCCGAGGACCTCAGTGGTGATTCCTACTCTGTGTACACGACTACCAAAAATACAGGTTACTAATTTAGATTGCAGAGGGGCAATTCGCACAGCCACTACAAAATCACTTCCTCGCTTAGAACTTACCTTGCAGATATCTCGGGCCAACTGAAAGTATTTTTCGGCGTCTTCTTCGGGAAGCAGACGCAGGATCTGCTGGTAGCCGGCAAGCGCCTTAGTTCTGTCTGCCTGCTGCTCGTGTAGGTCACAGCGTGCCCACAGGTAGGTCATATTCGTGCTGTCGTATTTGATAGCTAAAGCGGCAGATGGAAATATACCGATTCACTAATCTGAGGCGAGACCAATGGGCACACTTTGTCATTTCTTTTACATATTTTTTAAATGAGTTTGTGGTATTCTTAGTTAAATTTCAAATTCCGTTTTGGGGTGGACTATATACCAACGTTCTATACAAATACACTGTCTAGAAATAATTTATTTTCAATTTTTTCAAAATTATTTTTTATGGAATATATTAGCTTCTCGGTATGTAGCGGGTGACCACGCTTAAACATATTCTTCATCTATAGTTTCTGTGTAGTCGATTAGGCTAGACTGATAATATCTATAAAAACTAAGCACTAATTCTTTTCGAAAATGTTTGTATATCTTAGGAAGGTGGTAATGAAATGATTCCGCCCTGCATTTATTACCTTTATCATAACAAGATATCGCTTGGGAGATGTTGTTCTGTTCAAGAGACATCTCGGCCAGCCGAACCCATTCTTCTGAATCAGACGGATTCAAATGAGCCGCAATCAAGAAGAACTGAAAAGTAGTAAATTTATAGGTGAGCTAGCAATGACGAATGTAAATTAACCTTTCTACATGTCCATTACTAAATTCAAAATACTATAAAATAATTTGCAAACTAAAATGGCGGAGAATAATGTGTTGTGTCCATTTGTGTATGGTTTAAATGAAGATCATTTAGAAAAAAATAAAACCACAGAATCCGATATTCTAGCCGTGGATTAATCGTATTTGTATTGCCAGCAACACCTTAACTTAATACACGATTTTAAAGATTTACCTGTAGTGACTTGTCTATATCCCCCTTCTCTTCATACAACATTCCTAACGTCTGAAATGGCTCTGGAGCCGTGGGAGCTGTGATGGTATAAAGAAGAATTATATGTACATGACGCAATGACTTCAAGATATGATGTGCAATTTAATAACTATTGTCTCATTCCTTCACCAAGTCCCTGAAGAACAACACTGCCTATTACATGAGTTCGTCATGATCTCTACAAACAATTGCCATATCACTATAGTAAAACCGATGCTATGAAGTTAACTAGAGACTAGCATTTACCACATGCTGGTCACCGCTCCCCAAAATACTTGGAAATTGATATAGCCATTGATAAATGAGTCGTACAAATTGGAGTTATATAGGAAAAAAGACAAATAGCGTAGCTCTCGTTTTTCTCACCGATACAGAAACTCAGAATATCAAGTTTTCTACCTGCACTTACTGAATCCACCCATAATTAGTGCATAACAGATGAATGTTGATTGGTAAAACGGAAGAAAGCTTAATTCAAACCATGCATATAGATTTGTATTAATACTAACCAAGCCGAATGACCTCCATACACATCTTGGTGGCTTCCTCGTGCTCACCACGAGCAAATTTCATATTGGCCTCACCCATTAAGCCCTGGAGATGGCGCGGCATTTTGGATTTTCTCTGAGTTTGAAGACAGAAATATGATTTTTATATACAAACTCGAAATTTATTAGAGAAATTTAGACAAGTTTTAAACAAGTACAACTCAACAGCTTCCCCAGTCGGTTTGATGGTTTGCTTTATTTTGGTGATGCAGCAGTTACAACATTTCGGCAGTATAAAGTTGCCTTTGTCAAGTATTGACAGAATTAAAGAATATAAACAGAACTTTACGATAAATTGGAAATGCCTCGGGTGATATTTTAGTGTGCGTGGTTTATTTCTATCATAAAACATGAAAAGAATAATATACCAATGCAAAATATAAGCTACTCAACTTTACCTTATGCGGTTTCTTTTCATGTTGCCCTTTATCTTTCTCTGTACCTTTCCTGTGGGCATCTAATAAACAAAAACAATACTATCTGTATTATTAAATCAACATGTCAACAAGGCAAAATGATCATTCGGAAACGTGGAATCACGGGTAGTCTCTGTTATAAATAATGTCTTCTGTATAAGAAATTCGATAATTTATTCTCAGACAATGTGTCGGACTCATTGTTTCTATATACACGTATAAATCATTGATGTCAGGGAAATAATGGCTCACAGGCGCGAATGACGGAAATAATGTTATATACTGAAAATGAAAACGATTTTTATGGAAAAGTGGAAAGTTGCCATCTATGTTTAGTTGAGAGGTATAAGTTAACAAGTATCGATCTAAGCTTACCTCCCTGTTCTGCGGACTGATCAGTAGCAGACTGGATGTCGCTTGTGGTGGCTACCTCAATATCAAGTCCAACCATATCCACTTCGACCGTTTCCTCATCTGGTTCTTCTTTAACCTGACTCTCCAAAAATCGACTGTACTCCTCGAATGGCATATCACCTAGCGATTATCAAAAGATTTGGAAACAAACCCTTTTATTTCAAAGATTATATGACGGCATTATGCGGTTCAATGTCTGTATCACATAGGATGTACTCATAAACTACACCTGAATATTATTATTTCCCTAATTATCTACTGTTTTTTATTGTAGCTTGAAACTAGGATTAAAGATGTAACAGTTATTGGTTGATGCTCATGTTTTGCTTTTTGGAACTGGTTGATGTTTATAACTTCGTTTGAGCTAGCATCGGAAATAATCAAAGAATAACATGTCCACATAAGAAACTTCAGTAGTGTCTTGACTGGCTAGAAATTAAGAATAGACATGTTCTATATGCTTTATTACTAAAGTAGCTAGAAAATGGTACGTTGAGTCATACAAAAGTCCATACAAAATATTTTACGTCACACAAATACAAGTTCTCGACATCAGTTTCAGAAAAAGATTCAGCCAGCAATTGACCAAGAACCGACCAAAAATGACCTTACAAGCTTACCTGTCAAGTATCTCATTGTAGTCTCAGGGTCAATCATAATGATATCGTTATCATCAGCGTCCCTGCTTTCAGAGTCGGGTGGTTCCATTTTGATTTCTTGTGAGCATTCACCAACAGTCGTGACGCCAACCATCTGTATGGCCTCATCCCCTTGGTCGGTGGGAGCCATGGCCTGCTGCAAGCTCGGAGTCCGTGAGGAATGGAGAACAGCTGCACTGCCATCACTTAGTGCTGTAGCGACGACGACGGAGGCACCGTCTCCTTCAGCGCCTACCAGCGTGGCGAGTTTGCCATCAGGGTCGGTCCCTGTCGTCAGGATTGTGGAGCCATCGTTTCGAGCAACGACTGTCAGCTCTTTCAGACTAATATTCACATCCTCCACCTGCGATTCCGCAACCTGAAAGAAAGTATAGCAGTCGGGTTTCCATAGGAGACACTTACACAAGTTCTGTGCATATCTTATAAGTCTTTCATTACTGGGCCTATCAGGTGTTTGGGGAAGTTCATAAAGTAGATTGAGGTCCATAATCAAAGACTTGAACTAGGCTAGGGAGAGACCAGACCCTGCCAAGGAGTTCTTAAAAATGGACCTGTGACTAAAAAAGTCCCCCCCCCCCCCCCACACACACACACACAAATTAAATGCTATGAAATTAGGCCAAAATAAAGGAATATCATGCCAAATATAAGTTTCACCTAAATAATGGGTTGCCCATGGCCTTTGGTCAGGGGTGGTCATTGCCCCCCCTGGTGAAACTACTCTACACTCGCGCACCCCTGCGCCACCTCTCCGCTCTCGGCCGCACTAAACATCAAAGTGCGCGAGTGCGACACTGTCCTCTGTCTCATTCGCTTCACTGGTCTCCTTCGCTCAACACCTATTTTTTCTATCGCTCCTTGGCCTATCGCCCTCCGTACCTTCGGTCTCCGTATTCCCCTGAATATCGGCAGACGAGGACAGGGTTACCAAGCGATTCAGTAAGGAATTATAGTACAGGCATGTTGACCAGAAGCGCTGTGGCGGCATCCGCACCCGCGGAGGCCGAGACGGACTCGGAAATAACGATAAGACAGCCGGCAGCCGAGAGCGACCACGTGGACTCGGTATCTCAACAGGGAACGAGCGCCAGCGCACGGACTCGGACTTCGCGCATCACAGCCCTGGAGGCCAACCTCGGGGGGGTCAGGACAGACGTCAACGAGGTAAAGACAGACGTCGGTGAAGTCAGGACGGATATGACCAAAATATCGCGCCAGATGGACGGCATGATGGACGCGATCATGCAGATCTCCAGACCGACCTCGCGCCGGGCCGGCTCACGGGCTTCGTCAGCGGCCGAACGGACGAGAGACTGGGCCCAGGATCAGAACGAGCGCCTCCTCCCCGCGCCCAGGGCACTCCGAGAGGCATACACGACCGAGGAACACCTCCAGCGTGAATTCGGCCGTGAGGCCATGCGACACGACCGCACAACGGGTAAGAGCCTACTTTCTGATTTAAATGCCCGGAGGCCGACGGCGAAGCCGTACATGTTTATGGACAGAGATGGGGTGTACACGCTGCACCAGAAACTGGACCTACGGTCGAGCCTCGGGCCTCTGGAGTACATTTCATGTTTTGTGGCCTTATTGAATGACGATCGCGCCTTGCACCCCGAGGACAAGGAGCATATGTTCAAACATCTATACCAGGTGACCGTTGATGCGCAGGCACGGCCGTGGGCCGGCGTCAGACGCTGGTCAAACTACGTTTTCGACCAGGTCGAGTCGGGCAGGATGCGATGGTCGGATCACGGTCGGATACAGGAAGAACGTGTCCGGCTCGCGATGACCAGTGCCCACACCGCAAACAGCAGTCAAAACACGGAGACCGGACGTCCCCGGGGGAGCAAGGCCCCGTGCCGGGACTTCAATGGAGAGAGGGGGTGCCGCCACCGCAGCGACCACACTGAAGGGGGTATCCGGTGGTTGCACGTGTGCACGTTTTGCGACTCGGTGGGCAGGAAGTGCGGTCACTCAGTGCACGCCTGCAACCGCAAGCTGACCTACGGACACGGGTACGACAACACGGCGGCTCCCCCTGTACCCACACCGCGGCGGGTACCCCAGGCGGGGTATCAACTGCAGGCTACTACCAGGCCGGCGGCAGCGCAGAGTGTGGTACACCAACCCCAGCCGAGTTCAAAAAACGGGCCGGCCGCGCCCCGCCAGTAGACGAGGCGCGCAAGAAAGATGAAAGGGGTGCCGGCAGGACGGAGTGTTGTGTTACGAATCCGGCTCCCCCACGTGACGTCACCTATCACGTGACCCCCTCGGCACGTGGCCGAGGGGTCGAGATAAACAACAACATTGACGGGGGGAATACACTCCCGGAGGAGATACCCCCCGTTTCACCGGCGGAGGCCGCCCCCAGCACCGTGGGGGATGATGGTCTCAGTCGCTTGCCGGGTGTTAGTGTTAGTGCGCCGGGCCGAGGTCAGGAATCTAACACTCCCGACTTTAAAGCACTCCGCGATGTCTGCGAAACGGGAATCCACCGGGAGGGCGTGAGTACGGACCCGTTAGCCTTCAAACAACATCGCCGGGAGACTTGGCCGGAGTTCACGGCCGTGGGGCCCGCCAGGCACGCGGAAATATACCGGACCGTGCGTGACACGGGAATCCCCAACGCACTCGGCGCCAGGGTCGAGGTGCCTTCGGATCTAAACCTACCTGCATGGGACCATTACCTAGGACACGTGGAGGAGGCGCAGGAGCTCCTAGGCTTCCTGCGATACGGTTTCCCCCTGGGATACCTGGGACCGGAGAGTGATACCAGAGGGGTGGCCAACCACCCCAGCGCAACCTCTCACCCCGTGCAGGTAGAGAAGTTTCTCGAAAAGGAGGCGGGCTTTACCAATATGATGGGCCCGTTCGCCGAACCGCCTTTTAGCCCGTGGTGTCACGTGTCGCCACTCATGACACGGGAAAAACGCGGGACGGACGACCGGCGCATCATTACCGATATGACTTTCCCGAGGGAGTGCAGCGTGAACTCGTTCATCATTAAGAACTCGGTCTACGGACTGGAGCGAGAACACGGCCTCCCTACGGTGGACGAGTTTGTGGCAAAACTCGTCAAGGCAGGCACGTCGGCCTACATGTCGTCCATCGACGTGTCGCGTGCCTACAAGAACTTTAGGTGCGATCCCCTCGATTGGCCTCTGTTATGTTTCACGTGGGAGGGCGGGCACTACTGCGATACGGCCATGCCGTTCGGCGCCCGTGCCTCCTCATACCACATGCAGTGTGTGGCGGAGGCCATCGTGCGGATACTATCATCAAAGGGAGTCACGGCCGCGATGTACCTCGACGACCTCATCATCCTCTCCGAGGACCGAGGTAAGGCGGCCGAGGACTTCAGGATCGCGCGAGACCTTTTCTCGGAATTGGGCCTACCCGAGGCACGCGACAAAGCACAGGAGCCGAGCCAGACCGTGACGTGGTTGGGGATAGAGATCGACGCCCGTGCCATGTCTCTATCGATCCCCACGGCCAAGCTGGAGGACATCCGTGGTCACGTGTCGGCCGTAGCCAAACGACGGACGTTGACGAAACGACAGCTTCAGTCGGTGCTCGGCCGGATATTACACGTGGCTAGGTGTATACGTCCGGCGCGGGGCATTCGTCTCAAAGCTACTCGAGGCCCTACGGGGGATGAGAGGCTTCTACATGAACATCAATTCCGAGATGCGCCAGGACCTCGACTGGTTCGTTAAGTTTGCCCGGGGCTGGAACGGCCGCGCCCTCATCCCTCGGGGTCCCCCGACGCGGAGGATCACGGTGGATGCATGCCTGTCGGGCGTCGGAGGAACCGACGGCCGGTTCTCGTACTCCGGACAGGTGTGCCCCGTCTTCGATCCCGTGGAGTGCATCTCAGAGCTCGAGGCTCTGAATACCATCTACGCACTCCACACTTTTATCACAGACAGGGATCGGGGATCACGGATTGAGGTGTTCTGTGATAACCTCGGAACTGTTCAGACCCTCAATAGCGGGCGTGCCCGTAACCCTGTCCTGGCGGAGTGTGCCCGCCAGGCATGGATGGTGCAGGCACGTCTGCAGGTGGAACTGGTCTTCAGCCATATCCCCGGGGGTGCAAAACGTCATCGCAGATGCCCTGAGCAGAGCCCATCTGTCGAGGACGGAGTACGATAAGGCCACTTCCCTCATTCACATTCATGAGTTGTACCCTATCGTACCGTGTACCCATGCCTCTTTTGTACCCGTACTCCGTCTCTTCTGCAGATCGGGCGCTTCTCTTACTCCAGGCGAAGGCATCTGCGAGGCAGTCAGAGGCGCGTGCCCCAGGTACGCTCGCAAACCAGCGATCCGCAGTCACCACCTACCTGGCGTTCTGCAAACCGGATGAGAGCGGACCCCCGGGCACCGACCGTGAGCCTGATCACGTCGTATCTGGAATACGTGGCGGACCACGCCCCCTCGCCGGCCACGGTCGCCAACCAGTTATCGCACGTCCGGGCACACCTCCGACTGACGGGGGGGGGACGTGCAGCCAACAGAGGATCACCGGGTGAAGCGTTGCCCTCGAGGGCATGAGGAGAAACAAGCTGTACGTGCCAAACGTGAAGGCCCCCATACCAATGGATGTGTTCAGGGCGGTCCTCGACGCCCTGACGGGATCGCCCCTCCATACGGCAATGAGGGCGGGCATGCTCCTCATTTTCTACGCGGGCCCTACGGCAGGGGGGAGGTGGCGCCGCAGTCGGCTCGGGCATTCGACCCGGCTCGGAACCTCACTCGCGGGGACGTGGTCCTCGGCCGCCGGCATCTCACCATCACGATCAAGGCGGCCAAAAATCTTCAATACGTAGGGCAACAGAAAGTGATGCGCCTCGAGGCCGCGGACGATATCCGGGTGTGCCCGGTAGACGCGGTTCGAGGCCTACTACGGGCGGCCCCTACGGCTTCACTGCGGGACCCGTTCCTGACACTGCCCGATGGGACGACCATCACATCACGGGTTATGACCAACGAATGGGACCGCCTCCTACAGGCCACAGGCCAAACGGTGAAGACATACACCCTCCACAGCCTCAGGAGGCCGCTGCCAGGCATTTGAGGCAGGAATACCTGAACTTAACATCCAGAGGTATGGAGGGTGGAGGTCCCAGGCTCATAGAGACTACATCAAAGTATCAGACCAAGAGACTGTCAACAAGTCTCTCATTGAGTCTCTCTCCTTCAGAAAGTGACTATAAAAAACTTTCCCACCCTCCTCTTCCCTTAACTATTGGCTTCTTGGCTATTTCTATTATTTTATTATTACATGTTATGTTTAACTATGTAATATCACATAATCGTCATTTATCTTATATCAAATATTATCACAAATTGACAAATACATATCTATGTCAATTTCAATATTTGTCATATTGTCACAAATCTTATCACAATTGACAAACACATATCTATGTCAATTTCTATATTTGTCTTATCATTGATACTCATGTATTTCTCTTATTCATATCAATAAGACTCATAAAATTAAATAAAATTTTATAAGCCCACTACGGCCTTCACTCTGTTTCATTGGGGATCTGGGGTAATGGGTTGCCCATGGCCTTTGGTCAGGGGTGGTCATTGCCCCCCCTGGTGAAACTACTCTACACTCGCGCACCCCTGCGCCACCTCTCCGCTCTCGGCCGCACTAAACATCAAAGTGCGCGAGTGCGACACTGTCCTCTGTCTCATTCGCTTCACTGGTCTCCTTCGCTCAACACCTATTTTTTCTACCCACCCACCCACTCCTTTTTCTCTCCTACTCCTTACACTCGTAGGGCTATTTCTATTATTTTATTATTACATGTTATGTTTAACTATGTAATATCACATAATCGTCATTTATCTTATATCAAATATTATCACAAATTGACAAATACATATCTATGTCAATTTCAATATTTGTCATATTGTCACAAATCTTATCACAATTGACAAACACATATCTATGTCAATTTCTATATTTGTCTTATCATTGATACTCATGTATTTCTCTTATTCATATCAATAAGACTCATAAAATTAAATAAAATTTTATAAGCCCACTACGGCCTTCACTCTGTTTCATT